>WOGN01009932.1:0-10619 GCA_015342105.1 Leptinotarsa texana | reverse complement strand
GTTTGGTAAAAAAATATCGAAATTAAATTATATCTTCTAAATGGTAATAGATAGGTATAGGGAAATAGTATATGAATTTGTTGACAACGTGATAATGAATCATAATATGTTATTATATATGGGGTGTTTCATTTGAAAAATCAAAGAAGCCGCTTCTTTATAGTAGAAGCGACAACGCCGCTTCGTCTAAAATATTTTAGTCGTGTAGGTCATATTGACTAATGCATACTGTGGAATTGTCAGGTTGATCCGTTGAATAGTTTGTCAGAAACGGCTAATTAACGCTCATCATGAGAAGCCCTGTATAATACTCTTAATATTCGCGTGTTTGCTCACCTCGCTTCTATAATACCAACACTAACTCACCACTACTCGCGTTAAATCAAAATTGATGATCCCATTGTCAACCTGCTACTTTTATAGCCGTTCCGTATTTCTAGTATTTTCTGGAAACTTCGTGTATCGAAAGTTCGAGAAGCGGTGTTACAAGTCTCATATACAGCAGAAGCAGATTCAAATACTGGGCAGAGCTGCTGTGTTGCCAGATTTTAAACAATTTCCTCAATTTAGGGCAAAAGCAAATTTGGAATGTCATGTTCATTAAATTTTTGTGAAAAAATCTTACGTGTTAGGACATTTTTACTATCATTTTCCCATTTAGGGACCAAAACTTGACTGTAATACATTTGGCATTACAGTCGTAAATTGGCTGTAAACTAGTGTAATTATACAAATGTGAAATCCGACTGGAATTCTGTAACTTGTAACAGTTTATCAGTCGTGCTGGTGAGAAACTCGTTAAATATTCCTGGTCAATTTTAAATGTTGAATGTCAACAACCATCGATTATATAAGTAACTACGTGTCGGAGTCATCTAAATTAATTCACGGATATCAGGAGCCCGACTTCATTAAATATTTATTTCTCGCATATGCATCGAAATGATGGATTTATCGTCCTGTATGCGAATAAAACAAATATTAATGCTTCTTTAAATCGGCCTGCATGGGAGTTGTCAATTCCGAATCATTAACATATATATATGTTAAATGGATGAAACAAGTTTAAGGTATGATAAATACACACTCGTATAAGGAATAGTATTATTATCTCTATCGGGACCGGAATTTCGAAGCCAATAATGCTAATAAAGCAATTAAAATACGAATTCGAAAATAGATATTCACATGGTGAGTGGTATTTCATAGCGCCGTGAATAATATTCCTATGTATTATTTAATTTATCCTACTTTACGACGAATCAAAAATTAATGAATATGTGATGTTTCTTCATTCGTACAGTGTATAAGATATGAAATAAAAAATCACACAGTGCATCCTCACCACTACATCCTAAAAACTATAAACTACAGGCGATTCGAAACTACCCCTGACCTCCCTCTTTCCGCCCACCCCATTATAATCGTCCAAACTCAATCTTCCGAAATTCTCCGCAACCCTCCTCTTCGATCTCTTTCTTTCCACCGCGTTCAACAGCTTTCCGTATTTTTCCGAAATTTCCCTCTTGGAGTCTGATTCTCTTTTGGTTTTTTTGGGCGGCGTTTCGGTGGATACAATATTTGCAGATATCCTGTTGTGCTCGATGATCTCATCGATGTTGAATTGGGGTTTGAAGTCGTGGTTTTTTCCCAGTCCGAGGCTTTCCAGCTGTTTTTCTACGAGGTCCTCCTTCCGTTCGTGCTCGCTTTTCCGTGTGGTGTGATTTTCGGAATTTTGTTCAGATCTGAGATGCATAGAGACTAAGTATATTACTTTGGGTAGCGAATTTTATAAAGTTTTTATCATATAATGAAAATGTGGTATCATGAAACAAAGAAATTTACTCTTCGATTATTTTAACTTTACCGATGCGTCATCAGTTTATGATAATAGAAATCACACACCCTCTATGTAACATCTCTTTCTATCAACCGCTATGAATAGATGACAGTTCGTTAACATTTGTCTTCTAATCAAAGACTTATGTTATAGTGATAATCAATTAATACTCATAACAGTGGAAAGAGATAACCAGACAGCCGACAGTGTTTTACAATTTACCTACATTTGCCAGATATGATATTGACAGTTGACAGTATCATCCTTTTATGTTATTGGGTATTGTTTTCGTCAGTTTTACAGTATTTTGCAGTCAAATATATTACAAAAATAGTTTTTTCAAAGCTAAATGTCTCTTGGCATCATTACTTTCAAAGTAAGTACAATACAATGTGTTTTATTCATAAATGTTCTTTAATATTTCCAACCTCACAATTGATATTTGTGACTATAATTCCGCATTACCGGGATATTATACAAGAGTAATTGGGAGTGTGGAAACAATATTGAGAGAAATAAATTAATCAAATCTATGACGTCATGCCAAAAACATGTACAATATATTCATACTCATTTTTAGATTATGCCTGGAAGTATTCTTAATTCACAAACACAACAATTTGTGTTGAACTTGTGCGAATATTTTGAATGGGAAAGAGCGCAAGGAGAACGTGTTCACTCATAGAAAAATGGTATGAACGAGAAAAGCTTCTTTGTGATATGGATATTACACCTATTATTATAAACATTGGTGAAAGTTCTGAATCTGAAAGTGATTAATATATCAATTTTTTTTTCATAAATGGTAGTTACATAATTGTACGTGCTCGCAATGCATACGTATATGTATAAATAAATTTTTAGTTGATGATGTGTTGAGTATTTCCTGACCAAATATATTTCAACTGGTTTTATTTTACTTCTTATACATTCATTTATGTCTCTGCATCCATGCACGGATGATTTAATGGAAACTCGTTTGTTAATATTAATGCCTGTAAATGTTTTGGGAATTTCTTGTATATTTTATTAGTGTGACTGAAATTAGATGAGTGAGAGGGGTTAAAAGTTTCTAGTAAATGAGAAAATTTTATAAACATATCTTTGCCTCCATGTTTCATTATCCTATCAAAATGTAATAATAGATATATCTTTTTTTGTATCAAGATGGAGTAGTAGAAAGCCAAAAACTTTCTTTCCCAAAAAGATATATAATATACTGTATCTTTAGGTTGTTATTACAACATGAAATATGTAACCAAGTATCGTGCTGACTCTCTGACGTGTTTATTTACTGTGATAGGTAGGTACGTTCAGTTGAATAAAAAACAAGTTATTAAAATGTGTGAAGATCCGACATTTCCGTAAATTTGAAAATGTTGATTTATTGTCATTACCTACACGTTATAATTTTTATCGGCATATTAGCCACTCCGTCTTACATTTGACCATAATTTCGCGATTTATTTCATATGCACATCAACGATGACGTATCAGTAAAGTTAAAATAATCGAAGAGTATCAGTGTTTGTTCTTGAAATATTTGCCAGAAACTAGAACTGTCGAATTTCGTTTTTTGCCTCTACCGTCTTCATTTTCGAATGAGGAAGAACTTTCTATAATCTCATATTTGTTATAATCTTTCTATACTGATATAAATGTGAAAGTTTGTGACGATGGATAAATATGTGTAAGTATGGTTGTGGCTCTTTGACGCCTGAACAACTGAACGGATTCAGATGAAACTTTACATATATGCAGCTTATACATTAGAATAACATATAGGCTACAATTTACGAAGGTTTTGGGTCACTGTGGTCACAATATAACGAAAAGTATTGATTAAGTCGGAAAAATTCTTGGCGTGCGCTGCCTATACCGTTGGAGTTACATGCAGATAATTTATCGTAAAATTGTTTATCTCAATTACTTCTGAATGAATACAATACAATAAATAAATATAATTAAATTGAAAACTTCTTTTACAATGCAAAATTGTAATTGTACAATTGAAACAATTCTTGTTTTAAGTATCTAATAGAAATAAACTTTGTTTCAGACACAAAGTAATTGGAACGAATTGTTCAAAAGTTATCAGGATTAGATCAACTTGGCGCAACGCAGTAAGCCATTACGCGTCGCGTCTACTGTACGACGATGTGCATGGGTATGAGGGTAGTCTAAGCAATGAAGCGCCATCGCCGAGAACGCGGGCAGACGTCGATGACGGTTGTGTTAGTTTTACGTATTCTTCATAGGTAACATGATCAGATATTCGAAACTCGTTATTACTTAGGACAGTTGGCATATTTTTTTAGTTACTGTATTTTTTTAAAGTAAAAATAAAATTACTAGCTATTGCCCGCTCTTATATGTACGTTCAGCCGAAGCTACTGAACCTAGAATCTTGAAATATGCAGGTAGGTTGTTTGTATATGCTAAATAAGTATCAAGAAAGGGAATCAGGAACGTCCACCACCAAGGAGTAAAATGGGGATTCAAAAATTGTACTGAATTTTGTCAGTTGTTTGAAATAGCCTGTCACGAAACTTGATGTGACAAAAGAAATGTTATGCAGGCGAAGCCGCGGGCGACAACTAGTCTGATATAAACCAATTTATAATGCGACGTTTCATTCATTATACTCCTTCATACACTTATTTTTCAAATATGCACCTCTAATTTTTCTCATCGATTTTTGTATTCACTGTTAGTGTAAATCCAGCTATGTATCACAGTTCATGTGTTTCCTGACGTTTCCGAAAATCAATATTTGTGTAGTCCCCAAAAAGAAATATATCCCAAAAGGGATATTTTGTAACTCATCTTTCGGAAATTTGCAAGTAGATATGAACGCCTATGCATTCCAGATTTTACGCCATGATCATGGAAAAAGGCTCTTCCTGCTTCAGCACAAAATTCATGAATTGATGTTGACTGATAAAATTTGAAATATATTCATTAGGGTAATAAATTACGTATCTATCGATATATTGAACGTTTATTTACCACAGACTTCTACAAATTGAGATTCACAACACCCACATATTTGATGTCTGTTTCATGTATACCGGTTTAGACAGAGGCCAAAGTTTAAGACGTGGGTATGCAGATGGTATTGAAAATTATGAATTTGTCTACAATTAAACTCGTGATTTCAGAGCTTTGTATCGATGTTCAGACATATTTACAAATAATTATTACTGATGGTTCTTTGTCTGAAAGATCGCAGTTTTAGTCCATTTTTCAGAAGTAATTATTTCATTCAATAATGTTTTCTAAACTTAATTTGACTTCTATCTATATGAAGCTCAACAAAAAATCTGAAAAATATATTATAAGTTTTATAAAGTAGATACATGAAACTAATAATCATGTAGATTCAAGTTTGAAGTTTAGGTTAATTTCTTCAACTAATTTTCAATGTGTTGTATGGAAATGAAAAAAAAATTGTGTTAGTGAGAAATAGCGACACCAATAGCGAAAATAACCAATGAAGAAGAATGTCATCCCAGACGTAGAAATATAAAAAACATCCTTATCCATATCGCAGTAAACAGAATATTCAAAAAATTACTCTATAAATTGTATAAAGTAGATACATGAAACTAATAATCATATAATCATGTAGATTCAAGTTTGGCGTTTAGGTTGAATTCCTCAACTGATTTTCATTGTGTTGTACGGAAAAGAAAAGAAAAAATATTGAGTTGGTGAGAAATTGCGACACCAATAGCAAAAACAACCAAAGAAGAAGAATACCATTCCAGACGTAGAAATATAAAAAACATCCATATCCATATCGCAGTAAACAGAATATTCAAAAAATTATTCTGTAAAAGGATTCTGTCAAAGGATAACTGTGAATTATAGCGAAAAATTTTGAGAGGCTTGGAGAGACAGCGTCTCTGACAAAACTTTATTACGAAAATTTCGCAAAAAAATTCACAAAACCGTTACATAACTCCTAAACAGCTTTTTCGGGCTTAAGTAATTCTAGAATGAAACTTCATATAGTGCTTCTAGACTATATAAATATAGTTGGATAATGAATTCAACTAACTGTTCCGAGGTAAATGAGCTTATAAAAATGAAGATGTTTATAATATTGCTTACCTGTGTTCTCGTAATACAGTACTAATTACCAATTTCATCACTAGAAAACAAAATCAATAGACGAGAACAATTCTACCTAGTCATTGAGCAGCTGTGGTCTAACATTTTTGAACAATTGATTTTCATCAAGCATTTTTGGAGATTGATTTGTAAACCTTTTCCTTCCAGATGTAATATATCATAGTCATAATTGAACTACAAGTTAACTTGTACACTCCCCATTCACCTCACACTGAAATTTTGTTTTGTTTGCTCAAGTTTATTTGAATTATTTGTTTTGTAAACTAGGTTCAAATTTTTTTTCTGGAGGAACTAATAAGAAAAGTAATAGATCGAATAAATTTATTGAAAACTATAAAGGTAAAACTTCAGTGACGGATAAATCAGAAGTATCCAAAAGTTTACTTTTGATTTTAGTCCCAGAAAAAGTGTTGCGAACTCCCTTTTTTAACACAGTGAAACTCAAAAATGGAATCTGTAATCTCTTTCTATATACTTTGAATGGAACATGTATTTTGCTGTTATCTCACTTCACCGAATATAAAGTTGAAGAGCTTGATGGAGAAAGGTTCTTGATAGCCAAACCATTGAATAGGCGTTCTACCAATCACTAGATCAAGTCCGGTGGCAGGCAGTTGAGGAATTTATGTCTTTAACTACGTATTTGATTGCAATCCTTATACCAGAAAATGTTTGCAAATGTTTAATTCCCTTCAAAAAATTGCTATTCATGATGTGTGAATGAGTGAGTGGAAAACTTTGCGAAACGAGCGTAGCCAGTTGGGCAATTTCACGAACAAAATAAAACTTTTAATACGAATATCGTACAAAGTTTTTTGTACAGCAGTCCTGTTTTCATAATAATATATATGAAAAAACATTTTGACATCGATTATCAGTTAACTATTTTCATGTTATCGCATTTGCCGTGAACTGGCCGTGTCAGGTGACGCCAAATCACCTGGTTACCAACAAACAGTATTGTTTACAACTCACACCTTGTATTTAAAGTCACATTTGAAGTTTTTGCTGGTGTTCAATGTCTTGCTTCAATTGAATTGTTACAAAAATAATCGGTGTCAGTAAAACCGTCTTCTTAGGCTATCTAGAAGAGAAATCAAAAATGTGAAACTCGTCAACTTTGCGGAATAAGTTTTCAATGATAAAGTCGAGTACGCTCGTTAAAAGTGGTGTCAATACAAGCAAATATTTCAAGGTTATAGCATTTTTGAAGCGGAAAATGGGAGCAGAAATAGGCTCAAAAAATCAAAAACTCTTACGTTTGAACAAGTCCAGAGGGTTATAAATGAGGCGCCAGATAAAAAAATATTGTTACTATTTTCGGAATATGGAGTCTGCCGGCGTGAAGAGTTGTGCCATTTAATAGAAGATATTAAATTAACGGACATATCATTGATTGTTCAAATTCCAAATACAAAAACGAAAATATGTCGTTCTTTTTGCATTGTTGGAAAAAACGACGATTTCCATAAATACGTTGCATTACGCCCTTCTGTTATCAATCAACGTTTTTTTCTGATATACCCAAATCACAGTGCACACCTAGTTCGTATAAACATGTTTGGTAAAATGCCCTCTACCTGAACCTCCCGGAACTGTTTCAGAAGGTCTTCTGCTTCTTTGCTAACAAAGTCAGGAGCAAATATAACGAATATTAAGAATCATGGAGGATGGAAGTCTACAACAGTAACTGAGGCTTACATCGATGAAGCTATTTCTTATAAAAAGGCTATTGGTGAAAGAATAATCCAACAGCTAGCTCCAGCATTACAGCATAGTCCTCTTCACTTCAAGAAAATAATGTTAATGCCCATAAAACTGTCATCGCGGATAGTTCAAATATAGTTTACAAGGCTCTTCAACATCGCAAATTATTAATATCAGCAGTTGTTCTTATTTTACTTTTCATATTATTATTCATTAATGATAATAATAATGTAATTAATGTATATAATAAATACATTTGTGAAACAGAATTGTATCTGTATCTGTATCTATATCTATTGTTCATAATAAAACTTCCTTGAAAATTGAATAATTATGTTTTGTTTATTGCTACTTGGTCAAAAAAAAGTGTTAAAATACTTTTATCACTAGTGTTAAAAATATTTTCAACACGCTACTTTTTAACCATCATCTTTTAATACTCTTGAAAACCATTAGAAATGTCACTTTTCATGACAGTTGTACAAAACTACAGTTTTTTCTTTTGCTTGAGAAAGTAACGAAAAGATGATTATTTCAAATAGAACAACATGTATATTATCACAAATTCAGAAATCTGCTAAAATTTGTTTTTTTTCTATGTATATAATACGTATATCTAACTGGCAAAGTTTCGGAATTATGAGCATTTATTTACGAATATGTCGTTTCAGAATGGTATTTGCATTCGGTATATTGTAAGCAGGTTATAATTACTATTGGAGGGTAGCTTTGTGATATTCTCCAAATGATGTTGACATTTTCGTCACGACAGAAGTTTTAAATTTATGCGAGTTTAGAACAACCAGTTAGGTAGTTGAAGTTGTACAAAAAATATTTTCTTTAATTCTTCTGAAAAAGTTCATAGTATGAATTTTAGTTGGTGGTTGCTCTGGTCAAGCTCATTTGGGCAATTCTATGAAGAGGGGACCAGAACGACAAGTTAACTTATACACTCCCTATTTATTTATAACTGAAATTTTGTATTTCATAAATATGTTTAAATTTTTCTTCCTATAAGCTACACTGAAATTTCATTTCGTGAACTTGAACTATAGAAAAAGTATTAGATTGAGAAAATTCATCTAAAACTCTTAATGGCAGAACATTAGTACCAGATAAATCAGGAGTATGCCGAAGGAAGTTATGAGTTTCGTTCTAAATGTTATACCGGTAAAAGGCTTGAATGAATATAGAATAAGTTTTTCAATCATAATTTTCAAACAATCTTCTGTAATAAGATCTGAAGTTGACTCTAGAATAATAATGAATCAACTGAAACGAAATATTCTCATCAGCCTTCATAGCGTTCTTACGGCGAAATGAAATCTTTTCATCAAACCAGCAACAGTTTATTCCAAAAATTTAAAAAAATGGGTAAAACTAGTTTCGATTCGTCAACATGCAGCAAAAATAATGCTTCAAAATAGTCTAAGACCATTAAAATTACTTTTCGAAAACATTAATATTGTCTTTAAACTGGTGAAACACTCTTTTCCCTTTAGTAATGAGATTTGGTACTGGTAATTTTGTCATTATTTAATTCATTAGAACATCTGAGAAGTCTGAGATATTCCTACAATAAAAATTACTATTAAAAATTATTAATAATCTAGAATCTAGAGGAAGCTACATGTCAGGGAGCTGTACTTGATGCAGTCTTTGCAAGATTTTTAGATAGCACGCAATGTATAAATTTCGTTGGTTACTATAGCTACCATAAGCCAATTGTTACTTCTGTAGGATTAAATAATGATACTAATAATAAACATAAACAAAATTCTATTGTATATATTCCAACATATACCAACACGCATATCGAAAATGTCATTTGAAGTTTCTGTTAAAGTATTTGTGTTGTTTGATCAGTGTAGCAACGAAATAAAGTCGAATTCAATTGTACAGTGTGCTCAGTTATTGTCAAACATAAGAAGAAAAGAAAAACATTACCGATAGTGAACCGAGAAATATCTCCTCTGAGATTTGTAAACTAATATGCATAACCTTCGTCTAACTTTACCACATAGTGAAATTTGCATGTGCATACCAGGAAACGGCTACTTTCCTGACTATACCATGACGAAAATTGGATTGCATCATCCAACAGATAATAGTTCAAGAAACATGTTGCATATTGTCATCTCCGTTGAAAATTTTGTAATGTTTCTTTCTAATAGTGCAAAATTATTATTTGGCTAATGATTAATCGTCGTCTGAAACTGGAACCGTCCGATTCAATTATCATGAAGTAGTGTTTGCTGCATCTCGTAAATAAAGCCACAAACAGCGAAAAAGCATCCAATTCAAAAGGAATTGAAACAGCCTGTTGATTATGTCAAAATCATTTGACATGGTCAAATACTAAACGGACTGGTTTAAGTTTGACGGTATTTGTGTCACAAAGTGTTCTGGCGATGTATTGAATTTATTGGAGCCTCTGAAAATACTCTACATCATCTTCAGATGATGTGGTGCTGCAGGTTTATCTGGGTTTTCATGCACCTGAAAAAGTAAATGCGCCACTGGAAGCAATGAAGTCGCCCCGGAGCCAATTGATTTTTGTTGTTGTTTTATAATTCATTGATTTGTATTTTGTAAATGTTTATTTGAAATACGTTTTGCTCTTCATAGTATTTTCCGAAATATATTTAAGAAAATAAAGGGCGAAGTTCAACTCGTTAGCAAGAGTGCTACTCTGTTGTTCTTCCACTTACCCCTGAAAAATTCCTATGCGTACCTGTTGAATGATACAAAAGAACAATGTATAAAAAAATATTGAAAAATGTCTATACAGTTTTTGATGAAAGCGGCAGTTTTCAACCTTGTTATGTGAAAATAATGAATAAAAACTTACTGAACAAAAGATTTTTAAGCTGGGTTTTGAAAATTTGCATACTTCCTGTTTTGAAATTTGGTTGAATGAGATCTCCTGAAGAGT
>WOGN01009930.1:0-10620 GCA_015342105.1 Leptinotarsa texana | reverse complement strand
GGCGTTGTCCAACCCATAGAAATCTACAGGGTGGTCGAGTGTACCAATTTAATCGAAATTCAACGGCCTCATGCATTTATTTTTATGATATTTAGTATGTTATAAAAATATCCCCAGACTTTTCCGATGTGTGTATTTATTATCTATCAAGTTTTTAGTGCTTGAAATACATAAAAATTTATCGAGGTTGAAGCATATCAAAATTCCACGCAAACGAATGTCTACCACAATTCGAATACTTTTCAAAATTAGAAATTATTTATCAATGAAGTTTTCAGACTGTATTGCTTCATCTTCAGTTTTTTTGGAAAGTTGTATCAAATGATCTAATCAAACCACTGGACATACTGCAGAATGAAGTCATAGAATGTATTTTCATTTAAGGAAACAACTGTTAATTTATATAACCAAAAAATATATAACATAAATGTTATACATACTTTACAACTTTATTCATCTGGCAAAAAACAAAAATTATTCAAATCTGTTCTATATACAGCATTGAAATTTACAGTAAATTCGTAGGCTTCCACAGCCGGTGTCTAACGATGTTTCTGGGTTTATTAGCCATGGTCTGCAGCTTTTGATAACTGACGTTTCGTCTGCTACTGTGGCAGACATTATCGGTCTGAGCAATCTACCTTGATGCGAGGTGCAAACTGTTCTTGCACCTGATTGCTCCAAATCCTTCATGTCTTTTTGATGTTTAGACTCTCTTCTTAATAATTAGAATTATTCTTATGCTGATGTTTTTCTATGGCCTCTCTTAATAGCCTCAGATTACACCCTTTGGTTTAAAAAAAATCCTTTAAAATATGTTTTTCCGTTCACCAAGAACTTCGCTGCGTTCTGCAGCTATTGGTCTTGTGGGCTTCCAGTTTGAGGGTCACAGCAAGGTTGATCACCTTGACCGTTGCGTATCGCCTTTGATAAAGTATGCCGCAGTAGCGGACGAAACGTCAAGCATAAAAACCTACAAACCACGGCTAATGAATCCTGAAACACCGGGCAATTCGTAGGGTACTTTCAATTCACAGTAAAGTCAACCTGGTGTGAGGGGTGAAATAAAGCAGAAGCAGTACCCAGCCTTGGTAATGTCATCTGAAGTGATGGCGGAAGGTTAACATTTGAAGAACTCACAACGGATAATTACTCGGGAAAACTCCCATATTCATCCGACAGCGAAAACCGATATCTTCCCGATATAATTTTCCATTGGTCATGAGATGATTCAACAATACAATTTAAAATCCGCCGTGATTCTCATATTATTTCGATCGATTATTCAATTGGAAAGTACACATCCGTTCCAATCGGAAATTTAGCAAAAAGGAAAGAATGGAAACCCAGACAGCTATGAATTTATATGACTAGAAACACAGATTTTAAATTAAAATCCCCACTGGTTGTTCATATAAGGAACTGTTCTATTCCGGGTACAAACACATAACAGAAAAAAATAACATTCCGAAAATAACCAACCACTTCAATAAGTAGGAAGTTTCAACAATGAAAGCGATTTTGGGTGATTTTGAAGCGCAAGTAAAACAAAATTGATTAATCATTAAAATGAGTTTCAATATTTGTGTATATGTGCTTTGTATATATGTATATATGCGGGTATGTATATATGTTATTGAATTCTGAAGCACTTCTGTATCTGTATCTGCAGAGTAGGAAGGGTGAGTATATGTCCACAGCACTCAGGCCACAGGAGACCCATTCTACATCCTCCCGAGAAGTTGTCCTTCTAGGTCATCGCCCATCCTGTCTTTTTCAGGTCATTGGGAGACATCTCCTTTGAATCGGCAAATGCAGGCCATGACTCGCCGAACACACACTCTCTTATTGACGATAACTCCGGGCACTCGCATAGGACATGCCTGACAGTCTCATCCTCCTGTTCACACATCCTGTGTCAGCTTCCCAGGGTCGCCAAGGATGATCCTGGCAAGATTGCATCCTTTGATTACATCCTATTTCTCCAAGGATTGAGTATGGGTGTAACATTTGGCTAGTTCCGCAATTGTCGAAGTCATCATGCCGTAGGTACCACTGGGTCCTAAAATCGAAAATACGATTACCTTTTCTTCTGCAATGCCCTTTAAGCCACCCCAGGATAATGTTATTATCTACCGAGACTTTGGCTAAATCTTGGTGTCACTCAAGTACTATCCCCGAGGTAATACGTTGTCTGTTAAAGGCTAATAGGGCTTATCTGCTGACAGTGTAGATTGTTATGTTCTCGCCAGAAATTCCTTTCCTGGTTATTTCTTTTGTGGCGATTGAGATATCAGTTCTCTCTAAACCACGTTGTCTTTTTTCCCATTCCCCACTTGATCCTTAGGTTTAGTGGAGTACACTCCACATCCTGAGCCTTCTTTGGTTTTTGAGCCATCTGTATATATGCGTATTGCATTTGTAGTATCTGACTCTGTGTTCTGTTTTATTTGTATTTTGTAGGGTTTATTAAACACAAACCTGGTTTCAATTGCATCACTGGTTGCTGCAGTAGAGGTTGCGCAGTACGCGCTTCTCGCCATATGCCTCAATTGAGCAATTCCTACTTCGAGGTTTACACCAGCCGTGCGTGGACGAACAGGTCCAGAGGGGTCAGACCCGTAATTAATTCCATTGCTTCCATTGCCGCGGTTGGTGTTGGTGTTTCACGAGGTGAAAGACCCCATGCGCGTCCCACTGTCCTCCGAAATTGCTCATAAGCCACATATGCTGTTTTTGCTCTTCTCTGTAGGTGAGAGTTCCATGTTAGCTTCCTGTCAAGATATTTCACCTCTTTAGGGAAGTTTAGTTTGCTTTTGAAGATTTTGGGAGGTTTCAAGCCCGATAAACTTCTTTTCCTGGTGAAAAGGACCATCTCAGACGGTATAAATAGATATTCCTGCACCCATACATATGACCGACTTGGCTTTTCCATAGAAAGAAAATACTACATTATTTTCTGTTGAGAGTTTAAATGCCATGGTAGGGGGGTTAGTCTTAGTCTTAGTCTCAGCGATATTCTTCAATTTACTTCGAGATCGCGTTGAATAAAAAACTACACAACATGGAGGCTAGTTGTTGGGGAACCGTGAAGCGTCCGAAACTGTCAGCATCAAACATAAATAAAAAAACAATTGTTATGAATGTTTATAAATCTTTAAGAATACAATATCCGCCCGATATAAAAAGTAAGGAGGAAGTAGTGCTAAAATGCGCAAGTATAACCGGTGTTAATAGATCGACAATACGATCAATTTGATATTTTCAGTGTAAATTATAATAATATCAAATTGATTCACATCAAAAGACGAATTATAATGTTTTCATTTAAATCTTGAAAAAATATTTGCATAACTAACTTTGAAACAGACCCAGACTAGCCAGACCTAGACCCAGACTAGCCTGGGTTCCATTATAAATGAAACCCAGGGTAGCCTAAGTTGATTTGCTTCTAAAATGAATCGTTTTTCCAACTCGAAAATTGTATACTTTTTAGAAGTAATCTGCGAAAGAATGTTCTTCTCGAAACTTTTCTTCATGCTCATCAATGATTGTCTTGCTTTCTTCTAAATCTCTCCAGAAGGATCTGCTTCGACTGTTATATAATATGATTGAGTGAACACGATGGCATCTAGTATAGTGTTTTCCTCCTCAATTGTGCAACATGTTCTATATATAGCCATATACTGGTTGGATTTGTGTGTCTGATAGATTTTCTCACAAACTTTACAATCTACTAAGAGACAGACAAGTCAACTACTTACTTATTCATGAAAAAACTATTTCTATGTAGAATTTTTTTTCCAAAAAACTTATCTGATTTATGTCTTTTTCGTGATGCGAAATTTGTATTTTCTGTAGCAACTCGGTATTAGCAAAGACGTAGAATAATGATTAAAAGTTCGAAAGACGACACAAACTTTAGTGTACCAATAACATCACTTTATATAATAATAATGCCACTAACTTATTCACGAACGGTGTTTGTAAACTATTTGGTGAAAATCTCACTATGAGGTTAGGAATTCACAGGTCAGAAGAATTGGTGGACAAAATCAAATCGATTGGACTTTCGCCTAGGACACCGAGAAGTCAAAGAAATGGATCAACTCCATACATTAGTCCTGATTCAGCTGTAGAAATACCAAAATCATGGTGCTGAGCCAGATCAGGAAGTGGGTCAATATGAAACAAAATGAATCCTGGATGAAAATAACCACACAAAATAGTGGAAGCAACAAAGGGAGTGACACAGCTTGTCACGTCTTGTACGAATGTAATTCACCGACATTTTGAATGAGTGATACAAAATATGACGAACAACCAACGAATAATTTGCAAAAATCAGTACTTGGAACACCATTGTTGGAATGAGTGAAAAAACTCTTTGACTCAATGAGTCCATAGACTTGGGTGTTTTTTCTGAGAAATTTCGTTAAAAAGTAAGATCCATCAATAGACAGGTGTGGAAAAAAGTAAATATTAGGAACAGAAATACGCAAAACATTGGTGTTGAGCCAGTAATTTTCCTGAGCTCTTGTTTCTTCATCACTTTTGCAGCTCTTCTCTTGCTTCATCTTGTGCTTCAACGGCGATGGAGGCTTCAAAATCACGATAATTGATGACGACGATGTCAACGTTCCATTCGTCTCCGTTTTTTATGGAATAAAATTCATATAAAACGCACAATTTCAAAGATATTCGAAATATCTGTAATAAGTCAAAATTTTCAGTTTTTTTTTTTAAGAAAGAATCATACATCCCTTCAAAATTTCAGTAGGAAATTTCAGATTCGCAACCAATAACACAAAATTTTATACGCTACAAAAAATTAACCCCCCAAAAAAAGTTTCTTCTATTTGCCTTTTTTGCCAACTTATGCCTGGACTATTGCCAACGAATTAAGACTGTTCTCAGCGTCAGAGAGTCGGCAACCATCAATACTTCTGCCTTCATTCTTTCGGAGCTCTTGAATTCGTTTTCTTACCTATATTCTCTTCGGAACTGGTTTCTATTTTCGTATTAGAAGAACGCGAACAAAACAAATTCGGCTGCAAAAAAAAATCAATTATTGAAAATCCTAATTTCTGGGTTTCGCTCTTTTTCGGATTGTTACGTCAAGGTTCGTTGCATCGCCATCAATCAAAGACATGCGTTCGCCGTACGAGACCTCAAACTGCACTCCCTATTGATTTGACGGAAAGAAAAGCACGTTTTTTATAACAACATTTATGTAATTGTGGGTGGAGGGGGTAAACAAACAATTTCAGTATCTACGGATGTCGTGTTCAATAGTTTTGTCATTATTTCACTGCCAAATGTGTTCATTTTTTTGTAGTAACTATCGAACTATTTCGAGTTAGTATTATTGTAGTATGACCATCGCACATTTTATAGTTAATGTAACTGTGATTGTCTGTAGCTTTTAGGAAGTAGGGCAGTGTTTATCGTCTGTATCAGGTACGAAAATATCTACCTATAATTTATTTTTATCAATCGATTAATCGATGTGTACAAATGAGGTGTATATCCACTGACCTTTGCGTACGGATTTTGTTATATAATTGTTATTTTTTTGGGGTTTCTTTTATGAAACTTTACAACTCTACGTGTGTGGTATTTGGAAATTATTAATAGTTCATAGAAGTAAGGGCTCTCGCTTGGAATAAGGTCAAATGTTAGCATATCACAACCTTGGAAATTCAATTTAGAACTTATCAATTTTTTCAGGCCTATTTTCGATTCAATGTGGGTTCTTATACAGGGTGACGTGTGATCACGGTTTTTGTCTGGTGGTTCTGAAAAACGGCTTTTATGAATGATTAAATTTCAAACTTAATAAGAATTTAACTACTCATCTCAATTGGAATTGAAAGACAGAGCAAATAACTGTGGATTTTATTTGGTTTTATCTGATTAATGTATCGTAAAACACTGAAAACTATTTTATTCATTGATAAATTATTACTTATTTATGTCACAAGGACAAAATACTGTTTTATAATGCAAAAAATTAGGTATTGTTTGAGACATTTTTTTTTTATTAATTTTACGGATTATACCTAAATGCAATAAGCAATTTTATCGACGACTAGAATGGGAATCAACAAATAATTATGCCAAAAGATATTTCAATTTTGTCTAGTTTAGACATTAAATGTGCTTTTTGTGGTACAAGCAAAATAGTTGTTACAAAAGTTGTTTGAAATTAAATTTTCTACAATTTTGGTTCTTATAAAGTTTTCCTAAGATAGATATTTTTTTATTTATATTTGAGATGGGGTGAATTTTTATATTAAACAACTCGTTTATATTCGATTTTATGAGAAAAATTGTGATGAACAAAGTTTTCTAAACTGAATTTCCTACAATTTTTCGTAGGATCGATATTTTTTTTTATTTATACCCGAGAAAAGGAGGGGGTAAAATCTTATCATTGTATTGTTACGTTTATTTTCAATTTCACGAGAAAAATTGTAATGAACAAAATTATTCACAATCAAATTTCATTTCATACAATTTTCGTCTTTATCGATTTTTTCTTTTGATTGATACCTATTTTTGGAATTATACCCGATAAAAGGCGGTGGTAAAATCTTATCATTGTGTTATCACGTTTATTTTCAATTTTATGAAAAAAATTGTGATGATTTATTTCCCATCAATTTTTTCGTAAGATTGATATTTTTTTATTTATACCCGAGAAAAGGAGGGGGTGAAATCTTATATTGTTTTATCACGTTGACTTTCAATTTTACGAAAAAAATTGTAATTAACAAAGTTATATAAAATCAAATTTGGTTCTTATCAATTCTTTCGCAGGATCGTTATATTTTCAAATTTATACCCGAGAAAAAGAGGGGGGTAATAGCTTACCGTTGTATTATTAAGTTTATTTTCAATTTGACGAGAAACATTGTAATAAACAAAGTTGTTCAAAATCAAATTTCATACAATTTCCGTCGTTATCATGGTCATGAAATTTATCCAAACTAGTATAGAAAATATCTTCATTGTTCTGTATAACATAACTTAAAACAGCATAAATATATTTCAACAAAGGCATGCCAAAAAACACAAAAGACCTTTTCAGTATTTCTCTTTACCTATTTCTGCAGGTCAGATCCTTACGAATGACTTGCTGATATAAACTGGCCTTGACTGAGTTTACATCCCAAAGACGGAGCGGGCTGCCCAAATGTAATAAGAAATAAAATCAGCGAAAAACAACATTTACGAATTATATCACTTGCATGAGATCAATATACACGCTTTTTTGTTTATCGTTTCCTATCACATCGACTCAGCCCTAAAAGTGCATTGATTATTTTATCCTCTGGCAATCTGATCCAGCCTAACACCACTGACAAATTAGTTTAGTAGAATTTGGAATCTCTGTCGGGAAATTATTCTATTGAAAAAACTTTTTCCTCACCGGAACAAAAATGATGTCTCTAACCGAGTTAGCATCATCAGGAGCGGACTGAGACTTTTCGTCATATCCTACCAGGCACGATAGATTTTAACAATGAAATACTACTTTAGCAAAATACGAGTTGAGTTATTCTGTTCATATGTCAGGAAATAATCTTTACGAAAATTACTCGACGTGAAAATGTTCTCAGAAAATGTCTTTTTTTTTAACTGAAACTTCGTTATTTTTGAGTAGTACCAATCGAGCAACCAGTAATAACAATAGCAATTAATATACACTCAAGTAATTTACTTGGCAACATTTCAAAAACTATAGATTTACACACATTTCATCCGATTGAAATGAATAAAAATTGGGGCTCCTCTTTAACGTGATTCCTAAAATTGAAATTTTGAAACTCAGGTTTTTTTAGTTTATAATATCGTTCTCTTTTTCTGCATAATATATTCCCCATGTCAATCGATCAAAATGCGTATAATTTCATAAATTTGTGAATTTTGCTTCTAAGCAAATGCTATTTCGTGTGATGATTTAAGATAAATTCTCTCGTCCTACGGTCTTGGGATTTTATCAGGTCATTTGCTTAGCAACATTTCCTAAACTATGGATTTGCACACATTTTAAACGATTGAAATGAATATAAATCGGGGCTCCTAATTCACGTGATTCCTAAAATTGAAATTTAGAAACTGGGTTTTTTTGAGTTTAAATATCGTTTCCTTTTTCTGTAAATAATATCAACATATATTCCTCGTAGACTATGCCAATCGATCAAAATGCGTATAATGCCATCATTTTGCTTTTAAGAAAATGCTATTTTGTGTATTAAATCAAGATAAATTATCTCGACCTACGGTCTTGGGATTTTATCAAGTTAATATACACTCAAGCCATTTGCTTAGCAACATTTCTAAAACTATGGATTTACTCACATTTCAACCGACTGAAATTAATAAAAATTGGTGCTCCTCTTTCACGTGATTCCTAAAATTGAAATTTTGAAACTGGGTTTCTTGAGTTTGTAATATCGTTTCCTCTTTCTGTAAATAATATCAACATATATTCCTCGTACACTATGTCAATCGATCAAAATGCGTATAATACCATAATTCACTTTTAAGCAAATGCTATTTTGTGTAATAATTTAAGATAAATTATTTCGATCTAGCATCTTGCAATTTTATCAAGTTAATATACACTCAAGTCATTTGCTTAGCAACATTTCCTAAACTATGGATTTGCACACGTTTGAAATGAATATAAATCGGTGTTTCCATTTCATATATATTCTAAAATGCATGTCTTGAAACCGAGTTTTTGAGTTCATAACATTGAAAATAATTCCAACATATATCGCTCGTAGACTATGCCAATCGATAAAAATTCATGCTATTCCATGTTTTAAAAATTTTGCTTCTGAACAAATGCTTTCTTGCATAATAATTTGAGATAAATTCCCTGGACCTACGGTCTTGCAATTTTATCAAATGAATATGCACTCAAGTCATTTGCTTAGCAACATTTCTTGAACTGGATTTGCACAAAGTTCAGTTAATTAAACCTGAGATGATGCTTGACTTTCGTCTTGCCTTTCCTTCAACTCGAATTCAGTCCGCTCGACCGCTCGATATGAACGCACTAACTCATATCTCTGAAAATATGTATTCGATTGTTCCAGAGCTATCGCGGCCGAAAACCCAGTGGTTCCGGAGCACCGTTGGGTGGAGGTAGTACCATCGTTCCCCAGGAGAGTAACGGTAGTTCCGTGATAGTACCGCAGATCCAACCCGCTTCAAGACCGAGTTCTCAGCCAGTAGCAGTTCAGCAGCCGATGCCCGTCCAACAGCCTATGGTGAGTGTGTGAATAGTTTGATATTGCATGTACAGAGTGTTTGAAAAAGCGAGAGGTTACGTTATTTTTTATATTTTTGGAATCCAATTTGAGTATTTTCACAAAGTACACCGGAAACGTGCTAATCTCGACAGACAAACTTTATTTCCAATAATATAACTTTTTTTTCGATATTACAGTAGCTTCTTCGTTGTGAATAACATATTGAGATAATTCTTCACTCTAACTTTTATATACTCCCACTTAATAACTATTGAGAACTACCTGGTCAGGTAGATATTTAATTATCATTACCCAGAGTATACAGGGTGTGACATAAGTAGGTTAGAATATTCAAGTGGCTTTTTTCGAAAAATCATTTATTTTCGAAATTTTTCAAAACATGGTTGGTTTTTGTCATAAGTTTTCTGCAATTTTAGTTATTTTCATCAACCATTTCATAGGAGAAAGTGGTTTATTTTGACGAGATTCACCACATAGTTAGTTTTTGTACTGTTTTCAGCAACTTCATTTAGCGCCCTAGGAGCTAAGTAATATTCATCGATATAAAACAGCGGTCTCGAAACTACGGCCTGCGGGCCAAATCCGTCTCGCCAGTGTCATCAATCCGGCCCGCGACAACCAATGATTTACTGTCATCAATCTGGCCCGCGACAGCCAATGATTACCTAATTGTTGTTACTATTGCTGTGATAAGTTGAAGAAGAAGACACAGAATGATAATTACTCGGTTTTATTTACTTGTAAGGTAAAACTTAACAACAGAAATGATGGCAAAGAAAACTTAATTTAAGTATCTAAGTTTAACCATATTAATAACTGACAAATAATTGAAGTGAATCACAGTAAAACAAAAACACTAATGAGTGTTATGTAATTGTGATTTTCCACCGACAATACTTTGTAGTTGTGGATCAATTTTACTTGTATCAATTATGAAAAGAAATTTAAGATGCTCATCGGTTAGTTGAGATCTGTAAACATTTTTTGTGTACCTCATCTTGGAAAACGTTTTCTCACACAAGTAAGTAGTAGCAAAAACAGAAAACAATCCACTAGCAAATTTATGCAAATTATCAAATTGTTCCAGTCGAAGACTCTTATAAAATTCCAATAAAGATGAATTTTGATATTTGTTCTTAAGCGTATCACTGCACCGTAAATCAATAATTTCCATTTGGACTTTTGGAGCCAGGGTTTCAATGTCAGAATCAAAAGGATTTTGAAAAAGCTTCATTTCATTCGCAATGACATCAAAATCTGAAAAACGAATATCAAAATTTATCTTCAAAGCCCTCAAAGTTTCGATTGCAAAATTGAAGGGAAATTCAGT
>WOGN01009929.1:0-10622 GCA_015342105.1 Leptinotarsa texana | reverse complement strand
TTCAGGGTTTCAAATCATTTTATATTAGATTAGACAATGGAAGTCCGAACTGATGAAATACACCACAAAACATTGTCAACCACCTTCAAACAAATGAAAATGGAAGTTGAGTTATAACAATTCACTATTAAAACCCCAAGTCTGTAACACGTTTCGGCGCCACTGCATGGCTCTTCTCTTGACACGTTTTCCGAGAAACATTTACACACACAAAGACTAAAAGCGCCTCTTCATACCTCAGGGGTTCCATTCGAGCCTTTACTAATATATAAAGAAGGTAAACATTCCCAGGGCTAGGTAGGTTACTTTTTTAATTGCTCCAAGATAACTTTCAACTCTTTTGTATTTACCTTAAGAATGGGTTTCTCATTTACGTCAATATTAAGGGTCGTGTCAAAAAAAGGTTGTTTGTCATTAATTTTTTCATTATAGAAAAACGAAATCAAACAAAATCTCACACCAATATGAGTATCGCTCTTACTGAAATTTATCTTTGGCAATCTTGTCAATCTTTTTTAGTAGATATTGAATTCCTGCATCATCTGTAACCCAAAATGCAATAGTCAAATTTTTTATTTTTCATTGCATAAGAGGGAGGTCAAAAGTTGAAATATCAAAAATCATTGCTATGAAATGTTTGTGAATACTCAGATTTTCATCTACATTTTTTTTAATTCTTCTTTGTAGTAAATACTGACCTCTATTATAAACTTTAATAAATTTAATAGCTCATTTGAATTTTTTAGTTGCACAGTGAACATAATGTAAATAGAATCTCAAAAGCAATTTTGTGTGTAATAAAATTGTAAGTAAATTTTTGATGTTCCTGACTCTCCAGTTTTAACATGTTTTCATTTTTATTAGAAATAAATGCATACATTTCAGTGAACAGGCTAGTAATGAAAATCAGCTAGGCAGCCTCTTCTCTACTTCTATACAAAACATAATTCGATTAACAAGTATGTGGCTTTTTTCAACTGAAACCAGAGATCATTATTTTCGTGATCCAAACAGACAAACAATTATTAACACATTCTAATCCAAATGAGGAAGACTCCGTTTCAAACGAGTAATGATTTTTGCACTGCACTCATACCCTGCAGTTTTGAAAAGACATTACATTTTGGAAGAATGTAGCTACCTAAATCTTTATATATTTTGAAAACTTCCCATATTTTTTCATTATTTTTTAGTCAATTCATCAAGCTCAAATCTATCGTAATCTCTGTAAGATTATAAATGAATGAGGGTTTATAGTTATGATATTTATCACAGGTTAAAATTATTTTTACTACTATTCTGGGAGTCCCCTATTAAATAGTTCTACAGTCTTTTGGATGATCGGACTTACTGCATTACATTTCTGCATAAAAATACTAATATTATTTTTGGAATGGAAACATTAACATCATTGAAAAAACACTCTTTTTGTTGTAGATTGATCAGTAATATCCCTTGTGACAATTTTCGGTATTTTGAAAAATAAGGATATTCTACACCTAAACAAAACTGATTCTTTTGACTTACAGATTGCAATAGTAATGGCTATTAGATTTTGAATGATAGTCAATGCAACAAGATTTATGAAGAATGACATTATGATATGTTTTGAGAAATTGGTATTACAAAATTTTTCCATATGGTGCTGACTTTTTATATCATCTACAATAGATAACGACTCCATTTATTGATATTCTTTGAAACGAAAGTGAAAAATGGATATTATTACATGTCTATATAGTTGAAGATAATCAAGGTGTAGTGTAATAGATATTACAGTCTTAAAATGACGTATTTTAATCGTTCTTCCACCTATTATGATTTTTTGCTGAAGAGGAACAAGTGGATATTTTAATGAAGTCTAAAGAAGCCAAACCAAGTAATAAAGGCGGTTATTATTGATATTATGAATATGCTAAGTGGAAAATTATTCACCTTGTATGTTTTGATCGCCAGGCACTACTGAAATGCTTGTGCACTGAACTACTTTTACAATATTTCATAACGTATGAATGGGCGGACGTTCATTTCAGTTTTTATATCTATGAATATCTCAGTACCCACTAGTTAAAGCAGATAAATATTACTAACGCCTTTATCATAATCATAATGAATGACATAAAGCAATTCAGTAAACAAGAATTAGGCCAAGGAAATCTGAAATGGAAACATGAAATATTAAAATAGCCATAAAACGAGAAGAATTACGTATATTTTGTTGAGATATTTACCGTTCCCTCACAAGAATTACCATCCGTCCTTCGATCGAAGAAAACATAAAATATTAGTCACGCTGCTCAACAAAAAAGTAAAGATATAACATGGAAAGAAGATATTAATTCAATGTATAAAGTAACTTATAAATATAACATTTCAGATGTTATATTCAGCAGTTCAATCGTCAAAATCATATTCTACCTAAAATTTTATATACAAATTTCAGAGAAGTCAAAACATAAATTAGGTTTCACATAACCATCTCTTATAATTTGTTATTCAAATTATTCTAGATCGTCTTCAACAACTTCGTTTTTCTTGAACGTTGTTGTTGACGGATAAAGAACTTGCAGATTCAGCAAATCTAATGAAGAAATAGACAATGTGGTCAAGAAGAAGAAATACTATGTATATCAGATATATAGGATAGTTACTTCAGTTATCTACTCGTAATCCCATTTCCAAGAGATATTTGAATTTCATCTATTACACTGTTATTTTTTGGGTACCATTTTTATTGCATCGGCAAATATTGTCCAAAATTTCTATTAATTTCATATTGAATATTAGTTCTATGTATTTTTATTTATTTCCTGAAGTTTGATAGTAATAATCTGTTGTTTTTTAAAGCACCAAAATTCAAATACACTAAACTTATTTAAATTCATCAAATACTAAACTAAAAATTGAGCTTCGCTACTAATCAAAAAGTCAAATTTGATAATAACACTCACAATCCCTGTGGTAACAAACAAAATCAAGAATCTTTTTTAAAATTTAAAAAAGTAAGTATTATCTATGGGATTCATATCTGGTGCGCATGTTTACCAGTCCAGAACTGCCTTTTCTCATGTATTGTCTTGTAAGAATGAAAATATCTCCCCAAGTATTGTTCATTGCATAAGAATCAGATGAGTTTTTGCTCACAACAATCTACTTCCATAAAATATCAATGTTCATACTCCCAATTTTGAAAGAGTTGTAGCATTCTTTCTTTTGGAACTTTTGAAATGCCAATTTGACGACTACCTTAAAAGAGACTAATGCAAATGTCATCAGAAAAAATTTGTGCAGTTTCAATGTTGAAGACACAGATTTTAAATGTCTTCGAGATTGATTTTAGTTCTGCTACGAAAATTATCTACAAGGATTTCCTCTGTAAGGAAACTTGCACAAATGTTTATAGATAATCCAATGTCCGTCGTGGTATTAGCTAGGGGAAATAATTATTTTTCGTCAGAACCTACTAAGTCGAAAAGACGGGAGAGGTTTGTGCCACTATTTCGGCATGCATAAGGCATTTCTGTTAACTTATTCTACAGTTTTTCTTTTCAAATGGGAATTTCACAACTACAAATAAATGTAAGCTATCATGTGAAGCTAGAATCTGTGTCAGTTTTCTATACACATTCATTTTGAGCTGATATATTATCTTCAATTTCCTTGATTGAATTATTTTTATAAGCTGTTAGAGATAAATTAATCGGCATTTAATTAAACGAAACCAGAGTTGTCTACAAGCAAATCTTCGCAATGTGCAATCTCATAACGTTCATCACTAACTGTTGATTGAAAGTTTTCGTAATTCACCTGTTGGTCAATGCCATTCACTTAATCCAAACACACCTCTTTATATTCGATTATTATGCGGTCCTCAGATTATATAAACCAGTTATGATAACAGCGGAATTTCTTCGTTTCTGTCAGCCAGCATGAGTCTGACAGTCGTTTTGAATATTTTGTACCGAATGAGATTATTTTAGTATAACAGGTTGGAATGAATTCTGAAAAGATTTGAAAACACCTCGACACGTGTTTCGTTCACCAATTGATCATCTTCAAGAGAAGGATCAAACTGATCTTCCTCTTAAAGATGGTCAGCAAAAAATTGCTATAAGTACAATTCAATTCTTTCATTTAAAGTTTCAAAATAACCATAAAACAGTTGAGTTTCAATGGAGTAAAAAAAGGGGGATTCCACTTGTCCTGTGCTAGAAAACGCACATTGGAGCTTTCTGTGAAATGCCCTAATTCGTCACGGCAACCTTTGAAATTCTTTTGTTTTTCTTTATGACATATACGTATTTCAATAACTCACATTATTTCATTTTTTGTCTTACTAGTGTCACCGACTACTAGTCTCGTGATCTGCTTAGGTTCTGTTATTAATTCTACCAGCCACCTAAGAGTATTATTTGTATCCGCAGTGCCGACCACTAAATAACAGCAGAATCAAACCATATTCAAGTATACTCTGTCCAACCAAGCAGCGGAGTGCTCCAAAATATTATCATGCATAGTTCCCGTGATCTCCCAGGCAAGGCTGCTTGTACAGAGTCGCACTAAGGAACGACCGATTTTTTTAAATATAAATATGCGGCTGGGCATAAGAAAATATTTTAGGTGAAGTTTAGGGACACAATTTCAAGCTTAAAATATTGTATATCTGTAGTGTGCACACTACAGGGTTTAAAACGTAATTGGCCACTTCGACACTGTAACAAAGAATTCCGCCAGCCGATTGCAGTTTAATTCGATTTTTCAGCTTGAAGAGGCTTGTTTATTTTACCCAATAGATGCAAATGTGCGTGGTGGTGATCATGCTTTGATCACACATCTATCATTGTTTGGGTTACTTAGTTTGTTTGATGGAACACGTGACCATTTTGAAACCAGAGCTGAAAACACAACCATTGCTCAATTCAGTAATGAGCCAATCTAGCTATAACGTTTTATGAACTAAAATGAATTCCTCTTGCAATACATTTAATCAAACGTGCCAGTGAACTCATACTTACTCAAACATATGAACGAAACCGGAAAACAGACTAAATAAAGTGAGAAAGCAAATAACTGTGGCTGGATTTTCGCTGCTTTCAATAAAAGCTTCCTGTGCATTTATTTACACGCAAGATCCAAACCAAACAATGACACTCTTTGAACTCTTCTGTCCACTTGAACAACGGAACTGCCAATTATCAACGACTTCATTAATACATCTCCAAACACCAATATTACCGTGTGAATATACGGATAACAATGGAATGTAGAGCGAAGGATATACAAATCCGTTTCATGCCTTTACGGCGCGGTTCGTCTTATAATAGAAACCATAATAACACCATAACTATTGTAGACTATTGGTGTGAGGGTATGCCGCTACCCGGTGGGTAGAGTGCCCCAAGGCTCACAGACCGGCTTCTCGGTCTCTCTGAGCCCGCCCGCGATACCTTGATTCCAGAGGTGGCTTCAGTCGTTTCCGTATATTTGGATTTCCGATTCAGTCAGATCCATCACTCCATACTGAAATATCAAGTTTCATTTACACAATTTAGTTTTTTAACTTTATTTTTATAATAGTATTTTCCAAAATCTAAAAAAATCAAAAGTCATCAGAAAAGTGCAGACCACCGAGGCTACCCTGAATAAATTATTGGGATGAAAGTGATCAGAGCCTCTTTATATTTATAAACAAAACATTCGATTCAAATATACACAGCTGTGGTTCAGAATTAGTGGAGTAACAGATTTTCGTTCCTGAGTATCCTTGAAAATTGATTAATGACAAGGTATCTTGAGATGATACATCTGAAGAGTATTTTCCATGAAGTGCTCAGTTTTAATAGTTCTGACAACCTAGAAAAGTTTTTCTTTGTGTAAAAGAACTATACAATATCAATTAACGAATTAATGGCATCACAACAGTTTTCAAGACGATTGCTATCAATGACTTTAATTCGAATTCCACGAAGTTTCATATTCAAAAGGTACTTCAAAATGTGTATTCATTGCAAAATTCATACGTGTGACTATATAAATCATAATGGTCAACAAAACATTTTTTCACCTATTACAATGATGGCGTTTCTACTAGTATACTTGGTATATCGTCAAAAATGCCCTCTTGGATGACTTCACATCTATTTAGAACCAAACATAATATTAACATTCAATGTCCCGATGAATTATTTATAAATAATAATTTTCAAAAAATGGAATAATGAATATTTGAGATCATTCTTTTTCCGAGAAAATGATATAAAATGAAAGACATTCAAACGACGAATTTCTAAAAACCCGAAATCACAGTTTCAGAAGTTGACCTCAAATTCCTGAATTTTGACTTGATTTTCACCAATTTCTAACCAATTTCAAGGCAATATTGAACTATTCAAATTATTGTCCACATCTTTTGTCTTTTTTTGAAAACGTTGTTGCCGTAATCGACATTGACGTAATTTTAACTCAAAATAATAATTAGGATAGGATCCCACTTTATTGCATTAGAAGTAACAGTTATGATCACAGAGAAAATCAGAGCTTGTAGGTCGTGGTCGAATGAAACATCAAATAATAAAGGTTCGTTTGCTACCAAATCATCAGTGGTACACATACCACTGATGATGTCTGTCTCAGTAGCAGACGAAACTGACTACTAGCCCGGATTTTCTCTTTAATTATGACTCCGGCTATAGAAGCCCATCTTAATACTGTTTCATTTCAGTGAAATGAATAAGATGTGGAAGAAGAGGAAGTTTTATCTTCCTCTTGAAGATGATCACTTGGTGATCGAAACACGTGCCGAGGTGTAAAAATAACGATTTAATGTTGGGAAAAAACTCCAGTAATATTCATTACTACACCAAAGATTCCAAACAGTACATCATAAGTAACTAGATTACATTTGAATCTGAGTAATTTATACCTACGTTGCCAAACTTATCATATATAATTTGGTAGCTACATTTTCCATATCTGTAATATCGATGACCATAACAAAACAAATCATTTGATATAATGTAGGTTTTGGGAACTGGATTATAGGTTCAGAAGAGGACTATTGTTTAGATCAAGTTGTTCGTTGAGGATAACAGAATTATGATTTTTCTTTGACCTGTTCATTTCCATAGATTCCAACAGATTCATCATTTTCCCTTTTTTTGCATGTGTGAAGAATATTAATATAATCTTTATCTATTTTATGTGTCGAATTTTGAAGATGTTCGTACATTAATGATTTTTCATCCGAAATGACATGTTCATTATTATTGTTATTATTATTACATATAAATAAAGTCCTATGCCTTAAAACGAAGGATATGAACACGTCAATACAATATACAATAAAGAAATATTGCGAAACAACAATGTTTTGTTGTTTCGCAATATTTCTTTATCAGTGTTGTGTGTTTGTGTGGTTAGATGAGGTGGTGAGTGGTTTTGCAAACCGATTTTCGAAAACTTTATCTAGAGACCAATTACCCTAACACCAAACTGATATGTTTGCACTCGACGCGCGTTTCGCTAACAAGGTTGGCATCTTCAGGAGAAGCAAATTGATACTGAATCTAAAGACATTTATATACCTAAAGTTTTTTGATCCGATGTGGACTTTGTTTGTTAAATGATGATTATCCTAATTAATTTTTCGCTAATTAACTAGTGGAACCACTACCTGCAAATTAATTTGTCAACAATAGATTAAAAAGCGGACAAATTAATTTACAGGTAGTGGTTCCACTAGTTAATTACCGAAAAATCAGTTAGGATAATCATCATTTAACAAAGTCCACATCGGACCAAAAAACTTTAAGTATATAAACAGCTAACCCTTGTCTTTAGATTCAGTATCAAATTGATTCTCCTTAAGATGCTATCCTTGTTGGCGAAACGCTAATTAATTTCTAGAAAAAGTTTTCAAAAATCGGTTCGCAAAACCACTCACTACCTCACCTAACCCCACAAACACACGGCACTGATAAAGAAATATTGTGAAAGGGACAAAAAATTAGTATTCAGCCAGTCCAGCTGGCCGACCCTTCATTCCTCAACTACATTTGATAGCACGTTTACTAACTATCTGGGCGATTAGGGGTCGCAGGCAAGAAATGTTTATGACTGTACTCTTATTTTTATTGCCGTTCCAATTGGATAGGCTATACCAATAGTCTGATAGAGATCAAAACGTTTCGTTTCTTTACCGCTTGGAGCTTCGTTCACGAGATGGAGATGTTACTAGTCAACAATTATTTAAACGACGGAGCTGTGTTTTCAGTACATTCTATGGTTTTTTCGAAATATCTATACCTTTAATGAAACATTTGTATAATTTGTCCACCGAGTTCCAAAGACTTGCATTGAGATATATGAGCCACGAAGTAATAAAGTATAATCCAGTTTGGAGAGTTCAGTGCGTAGTGAGGTAACAAGGCGATAGAAATTTGAGCATAAGTCTGAAATTCAGTTAGAGTTTTTGTGTTGTATTGGCAAAGTAGCAGTGAGATAAAGTTGAGTTCAACCGCAATGTCTCTGTATTTTAAATCTGTTATATCTTCGAAAATACATACATAACATGTATATTTTTCATTATTGTAACAATAATAGCCCCTTAAATATCTCGTTTTACTTCTCATGGTTTGATATTTTTATTAAGAACCGTTCAAATTGGTGTTTTTGATGTGAGTGGATAAGTGTCTCTTCAAAATCGCCTTTTGATTAAATCTTTTTTGGCAAACCTCACATCCAAATGGTTTTTCTCCAGTGTGGACGAGTGAATGTCGCTGTAGACCTGTTTTCTTACGGAAACATTTTTGGCATACCTCACATTCGTGCGGTTTCATGCCGTGATGAAGGTGTAAATGATTCAGCAACATGGTTCTTGAAAGGAATGTTTGTTTGCAGGTATCACACTCGTGAGTTTTTCCTTCGTCGTGAAGTAGCAGATGTTTATTGAAAGTGGTTTTTGTAGCGAATTGTATATTGCAAGAATCGCAATTGTACCTTTTACCTTCAACATGGCTGCGCACATGTCTTTCTAAACTACTTGCTCGTTTAAAGTGTATTTTACAATGATTGCATTGATACAGTTTTTCTGCTCCATGAGAGCTTAGATGATTTCGGAAAGTTGATCTGGAAATGCATTGGTTTTTGCAGATGTGGCATTCAAATACCTTGGTATGAATGAGTAAATGATTATATGAATGATCTTTCTGAAAAACAATTTCTTTCTTGATGTCACTCATTTCTTGACTTTCAACTGCAAAAACATCTTTCCCAATTATTTTTTCGTTTGTTACTTTGGTATCGATGCTACCTTCTTCTTCAATATCATTAATTTCTTCCTTGACGCCAATCATTTCTTGACATTCATCTCCAAAATCAACTTTTTCAATGACTTTTCTGTTTGTTACTTTCATATGGATGCTACCATCTTGGATACCAACAATTGTTTCCTTGATGTCAATAATTTCTTCCTTAATGTCAAATATTTCTTGACTTTTATTTGCAAAATCATCTTTTTCAATAATGTTTTCGTTTGTTACTTTGACATCGATGCTACCTTCTTCATCAAGATGAACACTTTCTTCTTTGACGTCGATAATTTCTTCACTTATATCTGCAAAATCATCTTTCTCGATTATTTTATCTTTCGATATTATATTTTCCTTAAAACTTTCTTCATCTCTCATATTTCTATTCGCTGATGGAATTTCAATCGAATTCTGATAACTTTTGGTTTCGTCCACCCCAGATATCAAAATAACATTTTGAAGTTTCTCTTCAGTGTTCAAGGATGAAGTGACAAATGAAGAAATTTTCACCAGATTGCGTACACATGAGCTACATGTGAAGATATAGGTAGTAATCTAAAACCAAAAAAAAAGATCATTGAAATGGGAATCCACAATCAATGAAACACTTACATTAATATTGGTAATATTCTGAATCAGTTGAATCAAATATGCATCCTCTTTTATCGGTGTTACATCACTTGGAGATGAACAAATTTGACAAATTTGTGATCCGCGTTGAGTAATCTCTCCATAGTATTCAACAGTTGTATCTATTGTTTCGCCGACACTTTTCTTCGGTATCGACTTCATTTCCAATCCAGCACAATTAGTATTTGCTTTTTCAATAAACATCATTACTTCTTCGAGTTTGTTAACACATCCTGTGCATATATTCCTCGGAAAATTGATCAGTGATCGAACCTTTAATGAAAGATCCCTTTATATTAAATATATAATAATTGGTTTTCAGTCAAGCAGTTGAAAGAGGTACAGGGGATCGGAGAACACGATTTATTTTACTATCTTCTAATATTGTTTATTAATAATGACGCTATAAAGGTGAAAGTTGACAAAAAGTGATTTCAGAGGAATGAAATGATTTTCATAATTATTTATATTACAGGCATATGGTCATATATTTTTGTGAAAGTCAAACAGGAGCCAAATAATTTTCTTTTATAAGCACATTTTTCACACCTTGGGTTTATAATGAACAGGGCTTTTCAAGATGAGCGTTAATTAGCCGTTTCTGGCAAACTATTCAACGGATCAACCTGAAAATTCCACAGGTCAATATGACCTACACGCCTAAAATATTTTAGACGAAGCGGC
>WOGN01009928.1:0-10622 GCA_015342105.1 Leptinotarsa texana | reverse complement strand
TGAGATGTTCATCTATTTCGAACCTTCCAAAGAGTTTCTTGCTTCCGTTAGAGGTTGTGTCTTGTTTGAAAATCATCAGTGTTATTATTAGATTGACTGGTGCCTCAGCTATACTTGTTTTCTTATAACAGTCAGATAATTGACAGATATTTGATTTTCTATTGATTGGTTTCCTAGCAACGCTACAAGTACAACAAACAGCCTACCTGTTTAAAAATTCAAATTTCACATCGATAATTTTCTGACTTTAACATATTGTGATAATATGTTTTTTTCAATATTCAATCGTCATTTTTCCCGCCACAGAAAAAAATTCCCTTCGCTTCGCGTCGGGAAACAATACAACCTCGAGCTAAAATCTAATACTGTTATCCCTTGTGGAATAAATAACTATTTCCTAACAACAATCTTTCTACAGAATGATAATTTTTTCCACATATTAGTTTGCGCTATTTGAATATGTAGAAAATCATGACATGAGCTGAAATATTGTTTTACTCAAATTTTACTGAGTTCCCACAAACTGTTGTGTTACTGTGACACTAAATAGTTGTAACAAAAGACAAAGACAACACTTACCAAGTATCATTTTAATTTTTTCAACACCATACAATGTAAAACACGCATAACCTCTTACCAATTCCCGTGAAATGTTAGCTATTTCTGTAAACATTCGCGGATGAAAATAGAAACGGCATCGATAAATTATTTTTTGCCTCGCTTTCCACCGGAATTTCTCTCGCAGTTCTTAATCATTTACGTGGACTGTTCAAAAAATAAAGTGAATGTTCAAATTTCCCGGACTACGTACATTCGATTAGCGAGTTTTTTAATTTTTTAATATTGGTACAGCCGTTTCGAACATATGTTCACAGTTTCAGCTGTTAAGTTTGTTGGTAAGAAGCATAAGAGTTAGAAGTTTTTCGCATGTTCGGCGATTTTCTGATATCGAAAAAATGGATCGAAGAATTTACAAAAAATTATGTGTCATAAAATTGATTTGAGTGCTCAAAAACACTTGAAATGTTGACATTGGCATACGGTGACTGTGTTCTAAGTCAGAAATAACACACCAAAATTTTACTGCTAACAAAATAAGATTGTGCATACTACCAAAAAAAACCAATACATAGAAATGAACCGGCTGTGAATTAGTTCACGTGGACTGTGGACTTGGCGATTCGTATTGGATAATTTTTACTAACCGAGTTTTATTGTTGGCTGAAGAGTCATAAAATTAAATTTGAAGTCATGTTACAGTGACGAATAGAAATCAGGGAAGATTATCGCCGTTGTGTTCAGTTATTAAACTGATCGTGATTTGAGTGTTGAAATTCAATATTGGTGCAGTTATAATTACCTAAAAATTTTGTTATCTGTTTTCCAGTGTAGTCATTCCAATAGCGATGGTGAACAATGCTAAAAAGATATCAGTGAATAAGATTCGGTTGCATTTGGATATTGAAACATAGAGAGTATGTTTTAATGTCCATAAGAATCTACATCTCAAGTTTGGTTTCGAGGTAAAAAAACCCTATTACAAGCAACATCGGATTTGACCGAAATTCCTTTCTCAACTGTACGTAAAATAGTCAAAAACAAATCTTTTGAACGCAAGACGCTATGTAATACAGGATTACTAATACCTTCAGATGTTCATCTAATAAAATCGTTGAAAAAAACGATATACGACTGTTACAAAAGCAATGAGATTCCTACAACTGAAATCATAGGGAAGAAATTGAAAACTTCCGGTCATAACGTAAGCTGCTGTGACAAAATTCTCCAGACTTGGATAAAGAAACTAGAACTTAGATTTAAAATAATAAACAAACGTCAAGCAGTTATGGAAAGTAGAATAACAGTGGAATACTTAATGGAATACTTAGAATAAATAACTAAACATAGACAAGAAAAACGGCCACTTTTCTATTTTTATGAAACTTGGTATGACACTCATGACACAGTTATGAAAGGGTGAACTGATGGTTTGAGAATGTGTACGCCTAACATGACTGCAAACAAAGGACCGCGGAGAAAGTAAAAGATGGGTTCCAAATTCTTTGAAACCATGTGGAAAAAACTTGAGGACTGCAATTACTATTATAAGAACATGAACATTGATCTCAAATTTGGATGCGAATAATGTAATAGTTCTTGACAACGCTTCTTATCATTCGCGACAGCTCATCAAAGTACCGAATAACAATTCGACAATTTTTTAATGGATAAAAATTTGTATTTTGAAGATTACTATACCAAAAACGAAAACATTTGAAAAAGTGTATGCCCTTCAGTCTTCCCCCCTATTTTTGTGTTTTCCATCCCATTGAGTTGATTTGGGGAAAATTGAAACAAAGCATCAGGCGTAAAAATAATTTTCCAAAATTCATTAACAAGTTACTAGAACTAATTAAAGAAGAAGTATGTAATATTACCGAAGAAGACTGGCAAAAAAGGATTTAAAAAGTAATTTTAGTTGAAAAAGACTATACGGAGATTGGGCACTTCCATATTAATAGTGGAAATAAATACATTATTGATTTGAATGACCACAGTGATAGTGGAAGGAAGAATATAGAAAATAAATTATCAGAAGCTTTAGAAGAAAGTTAGTGAAGTTATTGTGATTCTTATATAATCAGGAATGATTATTGAATAACGACATTAGTTAAGCTCCCTAACTATATTATTAAAGGGGAGCTGTTGGAAGGTAGGTTGTACTATATCATCGAGAGCAGATGAAAAAAAAAAACATTTTTCATCCTAATGTTACGGGATCAAATTCCAACCAAACATAAACTGGGTTGGTCGATGTGTGATTCACAGCTAAGCAAGATTTTAATTTCTAATAATACAGTCACATAAGGAATCTTTCCAATAAGTTTTTTTATAGTGAAATCGAAATAAAGCACCCCTCTTACCCACCAACTGTGATACGAGTAATTTTGAATGTTACAGTTTAATGACGTCATCAACTAATATCCAAACACTTTTTTACGATACTCAAGAAGTTTTTCAACTATCATCGCCCAATATATCATAAGAGTTGAATCAGTAACATAGATGTTATTCATCGTGATAGTTTATTTCTAATAAAGTTTTGCAATAGCAAAACTGTAGAGGAAAAAGAAGACCAAATCATTTTGTTGATATTATCCGAAGGAAGGTAATATATAGGTATAAAGGCATAGTTTCGAAAGGGGTCATCAAAATTAAGCAATACGGCAGAAGAAAATGGGGTTTCAGTTGACTAACCATTCGCAAGATTTTATTATAGCTCAGAGAACAGTGACTTTGAGTAAAAAGTTAAAAAATCAGTCAATAAGAGAGGTATACGTGTATAGAGGATTGTGAAGATGTTTCATTTTCAGATAGCTTTCATGACTTTACTGTTCGAACAGACTCATCTAAAAACAATTTGTCGATCTGAGGATAACTTATCGGATGATACTTGCCGAACTTGAGATTTTCATTGAAGAATGGCATTGAATTGTGCATCAATGTCAATAGAACCCACTTCATTGGGTGGACCTTGATACACCCTTTTTTGACGAAAATATTTATTATCATAATATATCGTGATTTGAATAAAATCATTTTCTTTGATATATCATTTATTTTTATTTCGTTTCACAAACACATAGACAATTTAATATTCAATTTAATCTATGGATTCCTATACACTAAACTAGGTTTCACAGTTTTAAAAACAAATTTTAGAGGTAATGTCGAACATTCGATGACAAAATATTTGTGCTTACCATTAGTCAGACTTCTTACTAGGGTTCGAAGACAATTCGTTTTTTGAGCTGAAGGAATTACATCCACTATTCATTATACTCTATGCGGCACTGCAGATTTTTTTTTATGTTTTTAAATATTAATTACAAAACATCTCCACAGAATATTAATATGTAAAATTCTGAAGCATTCAGAAATTCATTATTCCAGAGAATTTTAACCTTGGAACATTTCTAGTTCACTACAGATTCTTGGTGAACAACCTCTAGTTGAAATCAATAATATCTGAAATCGATATTAAATTATTCAAAGTAGTTTTTCCTATCTTCGTCGTGCTTCAGATATCACGGTAAAATATGAAACCAAATATATAACAATTGCTGTTATATGGGAATAAAAACCTCATTTTGCAAATACTCAACAATTGGTGCTCAGAATAAACCTGCAAGGTCACCTGATTTGAGTCATCAAGTCTTGAAGTATTGAAGTGAGGTTTACCAAGAATCTGTAATTTATAGAATATCTTAAACTTAGGTTCCCATGTAAATATCACCAGTCACTGAAAACTAATCAAAACCATAAATATTGATATTACAGGGTGGAAGTAGTAGATATAAGAATCTTGATATTTTTTTGACAGATATGTAACTTTCGGTAGTTTGAGAGGTTTTGTGACATTTGTGAAGTATAGGCATTGACATATTTTTCACTTCGACATAAATATATTTCCAATATTGGGTCTCGAAAAAAGTTATGTATTATTATATCACTTCTTGTGGGTGAAGCTCATGGAGCGGTTCCAGTTTTTTCCTATCTCTATCCTGTTATTCAGGGGCCCTGTAAAAGGAAAAAATGATTGTACCAACAATAGAATTCCAACGAAGAAAAATCTTCCACAAATGTGGCATGGAATTGCTCACTGGTCAGAAAAAAAAACGAATAATAAAACAGTGCCGAAACTACCAATGATGAAAATTGAAATGAACATCATTTGGACATCTACAACCATCTCAAGAACATCAATAAGCACATATATAAAAAGAAGCAACGGAAAGGAGCTCATCTAAAAGAACACCGAAAGACGAAGAGGTGTGTGAGATTCTTTCCAACCCCACACTCAATACAAGGAAAAATTCAAAGAAAAGACAGATACTCAATTAGTTAGAGTGGGACTACTAAGAAGCATTCAGCATAATCACTAAACTATCACATGAAAAGCCTGAAATTGTATGTAAGAGGCATGATAGAAAGTATATGATTGTGTTGGTCCAATCGACTACAATCATGCGTAGTGAGTTTTTAATTCTTCATTAGAATGGGATGTTCTTGAAATGATACCTCAAAATCAACATCTCATCGAGACAGACTAATATTGGAAATATATTCATTCCAAAGTTTTAATCAGTAATTGAAAGTCAACAAAATTTCATTATTGTGATTGAGGATTTATTAGCATGCCTATCGGTTTAAGAAATGACCCGTACATATGACAGCGTTTTCAATTTCAGTGGTCCGAAAAAATCTAATAATTATCACAATTATAATAACTATTCAAATGTTATCTCACTTTCTGTAACTTTCACGCAGATGAGGACATCCTTATTTTTAAAAGTACCTATATTTTTTTAAAAGATGAAATGTATGGATAGGAAATAATGAATTCGTTTTTTTACTTCAAGAAAACTCTCCCAGGATTTCAATTATATTCGTTTTTAAAGTCAGTATAATTAGACCTATTAAATTATTGATGTAATAAAAATATCTCGAGGTAGTAGCCATAACGAGCATCTTATAACTACATGTTCCACATTCATGTTGTTGTGTATCAGATTTTTTTCAATTATTTTTGAAGGACAAAACGCAAGCACTATAGGAAAATCCTTAAGGCGTTCTCAAAGCGGTACCTGTGCGAAAGTAGTGATTTGATCAAATACATTTGGAAAAACGTTGTCATGAAGTTTATTCCACATAAACGCAGTTCTCCAGATGGAAGAGTTCTTAAACAGTGAAGTTCGAAGTGTATTGAGTTGTACCACAGAACGATGAATAGCCACAGTTCTCCAGATGGAAGAGTTCTTAAACAGTGAAGTTCGAGGTGTATTGAGTTGTACCACAGAACGATGAATAGCCACAGTCCGTCGCGTATTTAAGATATGTATCACTCATGTTGGAATCAAATGTGCCAAGTCACTTGAACACCTCCCGTGAAAGTACCTATGGAAGAGAAACAAATCTCCAACATTTCTTCGATGTTCCAGACTTCCAGGTTGTAAGTGAAGTTCGCGTCTCCAATCAGGCAGATGGCTCTTTTCTGCATAGAATCCAGCAGCTTCAGGGTTTGCTTAGGGGCGGAGCTCCATACATGGGAACAATACCCCAAAGAAGGTCTGATCTTAGATTTATAAAGCATCAAAAGTTGCTGAGGTGTGTACAGTTTTCTGGTTCCTAACAGTGTTCCAAGCTTTCGAGAAACAGCCTTTGCAATACCATCGATATGATTGCCAAGACAGTTTGGTGTCCATTTTAACCTGTTCGATTGATGACTTATTTATTTTGTAGAAATTCATAATGAATGTAGGATAAAGAAAATAACTTTTGTCTAATTTGTTAAGACCGGTTTCGGTTTGTTAAACCATTCTCAAGTAAACTCTCAATTTACTTCATACTATGAAAGTTGGACACTTTTTCAAGCTTCCATCTATACGAGACGGTTCTCCTTATCTCTACCCTCCATAATATAGGGAAAACTTCGTAGGAATTACTAGTTGACTGAGCTAAATGTTTCTGGTCAGGTCTGCCACTAGCTGTTTGATTCGCCCACTTGCAATACCAATTATGCCGCCCTACAACTACGTATGCTGAGTTGGCACATTGATAGGTCTACCAGTTATATTTATTTTATACCTGAATCAAATTATATCAAAATCTTCAGGAAATGTTCATCACTATCAGAATCGATATTCTGGTAGTGATTCTTAGTGCATATTTTTCGCTTGGTAACTTCAAACTGGTAGAGTTGTAATTCGGTAGACTTTCAACTTGTTATATATCCTGATTGGTTTACATCGACGTTGGTTGTAATATAACTAGTATACTTGCAATTGATAGAATTGTCTAGGGGTATATCTGGATATTACAGGGTTGACATAGTTGAAAATATATAACTTGTGAATTTATAATGTGCCCCTTCTGATTTGCCTTTGACCAATAAGGTTTGTCGCACCGAAGCAGAAGAATTCAGATGGAAAATCAGAGAACAACTGGATCAAGAATCAGTTCCAACATCTAACATCAGCAATGGAGAACGAAGAGCTCTGAATGACCTAAGAAGAGATAACACCATAAAAATCCTACCTGCAGATAAGAAAAATGCAACTATTGTGATGGATACGGATCTCTACGAACAGAAGATCTAAGATGTTCTTCAGAAGTAGCAATACACGAAAATTCTACGGGACCCTACTGCATCAGTTGAAAGGAAGTTGAACCAGACTTTAAAAAATACCAAGTCTATTTTCCAGAAAAGGAGAGATCATCATTAACACCGTACCACAGTAAGCGCCCTCACCTGTATGGACTACCCAAGATCCACAAGAAAATACCTTGATACCACAATATACAAGGAAATACCTTGAAGAATTCAAGGCATTTTGTCGAATTACTAGAGGGAATCGAAGTCACGAAGCATGATCTATTAACCAATTCCAACTTGGAAAGCCTTTACACCAACATTTCGGTAGAAAAAGCACTAAGTCATACAGAGGAAGCTATTCGAAGACGGGGACCTGAAAGATAAGTCTGTAAGTCCACTTTCACAAGTTATAGCCAACATATATATGGAGTTGTTTGAAACTTTGACCCATAAGAAGCCCATTAGAAGCCCCAACAACACCTCCATAGTATGAAACCATTGGAATAGAGAACTACACACGTTTCTGAAGCACATCAACCTTTACAATGGAGAAGGAATTCCACAACAAATTGTCATTCTCAGACGTATTGGTGAAGAAGACCTACACCAAGTTAGAAACATCTGTATACCGAAAACCCACTCACACGGGACAGTATCTGTCACGAATCCAACCACCATAAATCTACCAAAAGAGGAATCATTAAGACTCTAGTAGTGAATCGTGCTTTTGGGCTCTGTGATACCAAGAAAGGTCTCGAGAATGAACTACATTACCATAAAAAGATCTTCAACGGAATGGTTACTCCAAAGTGATGGCGAAATCAATTTTGGTTATAAGATAGCCAAACGACGTTTGGTATTGTATCTGAGTCTTAACGGATGCCAACAGATGGCGATGTTGCAGTTAAGATTGCGCGCCATGTCGGTCGTGAAATTTTAATATGCGATGCCGTTTCTTAAGCTGTAAGTGGGGTGGCTATTCAATGGGACAATGACTGAATATTATGTGATGAGTCGCTCAATTTGCCGCCTCTTGGACTTGCAGTCCGCGTCCAGGACAAACTCGCTCATGGCGGGCCTCTCCTTGGTGATTAAACCCGAACTATAGATTGACTCAATAGAACCGTAGAAACATGACGAATTCTAACTTGTCAGAATAAGTTCTGTATGTCGCTAAATTATGTAAGAAAAGCGTGCAAAACGTTTCATCACATCGTGTTCCAAAATAAAGGTGTACTCACCGAAAGATTTATTATTTTGCCGTCTGTACATTTCCAAGCAGGATTTTCGGTGAACCATTCGATGAGTTACAGCCTGGTATTTTTTTCGAAAGTCCTTCTCCGACTCGGTACTTGAAATAGAATCGTCGCGGGAAGGTGGAATCTCTGAAAAGGATAATGGTAAATAACAGAGATCTACTTTGCAATAATCATTTGATTGTAAGTTGAAAACATCTTTTCGACGATACAAGCTGCAGGTTGGTAGACTACATATTGAAACGGAAGATTTTTTCTCATTCAAGGACAAAACATAAGCACTACAAGAAAATCCTTGAGGGGCTTTAAGAACGGTGTTTGTGCTAAATTAATAATTCACATTGGATTAGAATCGCTGGAGATTGAATTTATTTGGAAAAACGTTCCCAGGAAGTTTATTCCACACAAACGCCAAACGGAAGAGTTCTAAAACAGTGAAGTTCAAGGTGTACTGAGTTGAACCTCAAAACGATGAGCAGCCACAGTCCTTCGCTCTTGGTGGAATCAAATGTGTCAAGTCACTTGAACATTTCCCGAGAAAGAATCTATGGAAGAGAGACAAATCTCCAACATTTTTTCGATGTTCTAGACTATCAAGGTTGCAAGTGATGTTGTAATAATAGTAATAATAATAGTAACCTTCATTAACCATATGTGTATGAAATCTAACAACAAAGTAATAGTATGGTTGAAAGGACCCCGATGAGTCAAGACTGGTCTTCCTCGGGAACCTGGGATACCAAATAAAAAAAAACACATAAAAAAAGACATATTAACTAAAATTTGTTATGATTACATGAACTCATATAATCAAACATTGCTCCTCATAGAGTTTTTTTGTAGGCGTTTACGAAACCTGACCCCTGACATTGTTTTCAGATTTTCAGGGAGTAGGTTGTATGCTTTAATCAGATTGTAGGAGAAGGATTTTTCGAATTGTCTAGGTGATGGGAATTGTGATTATTTTTTATGCCTTAAATTCAAATTGTGAACGTCTGTCCTGTATTTGATTTTATCAGTGAGATAAGAAGGAGTTTTATTTATTATCACTTTATGTAATAGAGATAGGCCATGAAGATTCCATCGATTACTCATAGATAACTATTCCGTAGTAACTAAGGTATGAGAGATTCTTTCGAACTTCCGGATGCCGAAAATAAGACTTAGGCAGGAATTTTGCAGTTTTTGGAATCTAGATGTATCTCTTGCAGTCAGACAGGGCCCATAAACGAAATCGCAATAGCTGGCTTGAGATAGTACCAGAGAGTTGCATAAAAGAGTTTTGAGTGACCTACTCATAATATGTCCATATAAAATTTTAAGTTTTGCGTAAGATTTCTGAAGTATAAAAGATACATGATCGGAGAATTTTAACTTACTATCGATAAATAAGATAAGTTTTTTAGACTTATCTTTTACAGTTAGTTGATTATCTTCTAACTGAATGTTTATATCAGATGGATCAATAGGTCCAAATAATATAACAGACGATTTCGATGGGTTTATAATCAAGAAGGAGCCCTAGATCCTAATTTTTGGTGGCCTTGGACAAAAGTTCCAAAAAAAGTATCTTGGAACTCAGATTATTCGAACGGTGTTACATTCCACACATAATGACATCAATGGGTCTTTCAAACGAATGAAAAATTTCTATGATATATCTCACACACTTTGTTTCATTTAAATTTAAGGAAAGCTAATACTGAAAGGCCTTATACATTCTCATCAGATATAAATAAATTAGGAGAAAAAGGATAAACAACGTATAACCAATAATTAAATGCACAGTTATGATTAGGAAACATAGCAGATAGAACCACTGCTTGCAGTATGGATAATTACCACTATTTACAAAAATACAATATAATTTTTTCGAAGATGGGTTGTCTAAAGATTATAATATAATTTTTCGCATATTGTTGATAAATGGTGGTCGTCAGGAAGTGTTTCGATTTCAAATAGATTACCATCTTCATCCATGGTATGATCATTCTGACCTTTTTAGTGCTTGTGTAGAGCGTGAATATATGTTTCATCTACAGTGTGACCCATTTTTAATGGAAACACCCCCCTAAAATTTCAAGTTGTAAATCGATTTTAATATTTTTTTTAAATGTCAAGTACTAAAAGGTCTACCTTGGGACAAAATTTGAAATGTTTATTAAAGTTTCAGGGCGTACTACGATATTTTTTCTTAGTCGAAAATTGGG
>WOGN01009927.1:0-10623 GCA_015342105.1 Leptinotarsa texana | reverse complement strand
TCAGAGAGTAGTAAGATTAGCAAGCGAGTATTCTAAGTGAATTGTAATCAGTGCAGTACCTAGTTGTGTAGTAGGTGAATAAAAGTTGTCTAAGTATTATTAGTGTTGTTGTTTTAAAAACGAACCCCGAGTAAATATCGTAACAATATTTTAAACAAGTTACACATGTCAAATTTATTTTATCAGACATTAAATCATCCCTGTTTTCATTCATTTTCAACAAAAATTGTTAACTCCTTCCAAACATTCGTGGATAAAATAAAAAAATAAATTCACAAATGTTTTTGAAAATGAATGAAAACAGGGATAGAGGTTGATTTTTTGCCCGACAAAGTAATTTGACTTACGGAATGTGTTTAGTAAGTAATATAATATATGTTAATGAGAAAAAAGTCACATCCACGAAAGTTTTGAGAGAGTTACGAAATAAAAAAAACAAAACTGTGGGTTCATTTTCTGCCCTACAAAAGTATAACATATGAGCTTTGTTCAATTACATAGTTTACATAGAATTCTCCAGATAAAGTTTTCATCCACGAAAATTTTATTGAAATGGAATCGTGGCTTCTTTCTCACTAGTTTTTTATTATTGAGTTTTCCAGATCTTTGACTAGGTACAGCATTAGCATGTTCTACTTATTAGCGAATGACTTGCGAAGGAAAATATTATAATTTCCCGTCGTTTTAACAAATACATGGTGTCTTGTTAATTTGTCATCCCTGTTAACCTAGCTGAACCACTTTGGAATTTTACATTTATTTTCAGGCCATAACTTAACGCTAATTTTAGGCTAATTTTGTATTCTATTGCCGAATTTTTTGCTTTTCATTTAACGTAGATATCATGGGTCCTGCTAGCTTAACGTTAAGCAAGCAAAACCCACCCTTATAAAAACATTTTGTCAAATCGGATTACATCATAATTTCAGGCTTAATTTGGGCACATATTTTCCCTCATGGCCGATTATTCAGGTATTCTATTTTTTGGAAAAATGCTTAACGGTTAAGCCAGCAGAACCAAATATAATTCATTCACTATTTAGAAATTTTGAATATGCAATAATTTTAAGTTAGCGATACAACATATATTTTTTAAAAAAAGGGGCAAAAAAATATTTTTCTTCGCAACTAATTAGCGAATAAATATTCTAAACCAAGGGTCTAGTCAAAGTTCTGGACAACTTTATAATAAAAAAGTGGTATCGCTAACTTGATATCAAGTTAGCGAGACAACATGTATTTTTTAAATAAAAGGGGCGAAAAAATATTTTTCTCCGCAACTAACTAGCGAATAAATATATACTAAATCAATGGTCTAGCCAAAGTTCTGGAAAACTTTATAATAAAAAAGTGATATCGCTAAAGGTGTAAAAATAACGATTTGCTGTTGGGAAAAAACTCCAGTAATATTCATTACTACACCAAAGGTTCCAAACAGTACACCATAAGATCGCTAACTTGATATCAAGTTAGCGATACAACATGTATTTTTTAAAAAAAGGGCGAAAAAATAATTTTCTCCAATTAGCAATAAATAGCGAATAAATATACTTAACAAAGTTCTGGACAACTTAATAATGAAAAAGTGGTATCGCTAACTTGATATCAAGTTAGCGAGACAACATGTATTTTTTTAAAAGAAGGGCGGAAAAAATATTTTCTTTCGCAACTAATTAGCGAATAAATAGTGGCAAATTGAGAAGTCATTCGTTTTGCAAATGTCGAAAAGTGTCTCGTCAACTTGATATAGGTACATGACGATTTTGATAGAAGAACTTATTTTTGTGAACAAATGATGGACATGTTGGATAACAATAACATCCAATTAGAAGACTTTATATTTTCTGATGAGTGTACTTTGTCTCTTAACGGTCATGCTATTCAGCAAAATTGCCGCTAGCGGTCAACGGTAGAACACACGCAATACCCTCAAAATGTTAATGTTTGGGCAGGGATTGTGGGAAACAATATCATTGGTCTCTTTTTCATAGAGGGGCAACTTGAATTGCGATAATTATTAGGCACTACTTCAAAATGATTTCATTCCAAGTTTAGCGAATTTATATCCTGATCAAGGAAATCCTTAAGTTCCAGGGAATACGATATGGTTTCAGAAGGATGGAGCACCACCATACATTACCAAGTTAATGTCCGGCAATACCTCGATACAACATTTTCCAATGGGTTGATATCGAGGCAAGGAATGATTGAATGGCCAGCGCGATCACCTGATCTTTCAGCATTAGATTTCTTTTATGGGGATATGTAAAGCGCAATGTGTACAAAACTGAACCTTCAGATTGGAATGACCTAAAAGAACGAATAACGCTTGCGATTAGGTCGGTCACGGTTGATATGTTAAATAATGTTAGAAGACAGTTTCATTTGAGATTAGGATGTTGCCAAGACGTTCGCGGTGAACATTTTGAACATCTACTTTTTAGTTTTTGAGTGTATTTTATCGAATTTCGGTTACCACATGGAATAATACTTCTTTATTTTTTGTGGAACTGAATCATATATAATAATCCCATCATGATATATCGATTTTTTTCCAAAATTTGTTTGAAAGTATCTTAATTTGTGACAAAAATTTGGTTTGTCTTGTGGCATAATGGTGAATACGTTATTTATGACTAGAATGTGTATTATTAACTAATTTATCTTGAAAATATTTGAATTCAGTTCAGACAAAAATGTTTGGAACAACCTTCAAAATATTAAATGTGCTGTCTAGTAGCTCTTTGCCAATTCCGAGGCCAAATCAATTATGTGGAAACTAACCAGTACCGCGTCATCTGTGAATTGATAATAACTCTGTAGACTTAATTTACGGAAAGTATGCAGGACAAAAATACGTGGAGGATTAACATTACGTGTGAGAGATAAGCCAAAGATCTCACGTGCAATCATGGTACAGACATGGTAAATGCGTGTAAAACATTAATAATCCTTTTGGATTAAAACAAAACGTTATTTATTTCAAACCTCTGAATACATTCAAATAATTAGATAATAAAGTAGATGATGAAACTGATCTCTTTTTATTTGTGATCATACTGACAAGTTTGGCAATTAAAACTGAATTTAGACGATAAACATATTTCAAGATATATTCAATACTTTGTGGGATTTCAACTAATAGTTTTAAAAACTACAAAATAACAAGAAAGAATATATCAAATAGGACTTTTAGGTCACCTGAAGGTCCTGTACTTACCAGCAAAAACATTACCTAATATCTACTACTTGGATGCCTACTAATTGCCTACTAAGTCGAACTTGACCTAGACAATAAACAATTATGTAACAGGTTTAACTGGTACAATCAAATTACCATTACACGACCTACTAATACATACATAAGATGACGTAAAATCACTCACAATTCTTGTTTTTCAACACCGGAGCAAAACAATAACATAACCTAACTTTTACCTCATAAACCAAATGAAATTAGTATCTTGGTCCTTGATTCAAGAGTACTAGTCTGTTAAATATCATCATGATTTATTTGCTAAAAAATTAACAAAAAACTCGAGTCCTGCTATGTGTATGAAGTTCGCCAAACAGGGGCGAGGCAAATTACTAAATGAAGATGACCCATTTAATTACCATTTATGCAGTAGATTTATTATTATGTTTACCAAGAATGTAACTGTTATCAATTAAAGAATTTTTTAAATGAAACCTAGTAGCAGTTTGAACAATATTTTCGATATATACAACTCACCTGAAACGATTAATGCCTCATTCGGTCCAACAGTGTGTATGTTTCCCATTTTCAAACAAATAGTTAATGTTTTTCACTTAACAAGTATTAACACAATTCACTATTAAATTATTAAAAAACAATAAAACACCACAGACGAATAAAAAAACAGAGTATTCACCGACGACGTCGCCAGCAACCAATATCAGAACCAGGATTGCGCTTTGCCTTTGCTTATCGGGTTTTTGTAATCCTGACTGGAATGAAGGAATGATGCAATGCTACCAGGGACGTTGAAAAATAAAGATGCGTCGTTACATTCATAGAATTGTCATATAAATATATTACTTGTGGATGTTTTATGGAAAGCCTTTAGAAAAAGGAAATAAAAATTGGTTAGAAGTTCTGTTGCCTTTTCAAATGTTTAAGATTTAATCATTCGAAGCCAAACCATTTATTTTCCCTAAAGGAGAATTATGGAAACATTGCAATATAGACAAAGAAAACATTTGTTTGCCTGATTTCAATATCGAATAATAATCTCAGATGAGAAATGAAATAAAATAAACTGAGACATCGGTTTTCTCCAAGAAGATAAATGTTTCCGAACCGGATATAATAATGTCAGGTCAGACAATTCCGCTTTCTGCTTCGATAAGTTTGTTGGAGGTTAAAATGGACACCAAAATGTCTAGGCACAATCTTGTCGCTGGAATTGCAAAGGCTGTTTGTCAAAAGCTTGGAACACTGTTCCAAACCAGAAAACTGTACACACCTCAGCAACTTTTGATGCTTTATGAATCTCAGATCAGACCTTCTTTGGAGTAATGTTTTCATGTATAGAGATCTGCCCCCAAACATACCCTGAAGTTAGTTGCTGGATTCTATCCAGAAAAGAGTCATATGCCTGATTGGAGACGCGAACTTCACGTGCAACCTCGATAGCCTGGAAAGTCAAAGAAACGTTGGAGATTTGTCTCTCTTCTATAGATACTTTCACGGGAGATGTTCAAGTGACTTGGCACATTTCATTCCACCAAGAGCGGTACATATCAGAAATACGCGACGGACTGTGGCTGTTCATCCTTTTGAGGTTCAACTCAGTACACCTCAAACTTCAGTTTTTAAGAACTCTTTCATCTACAGAACTGCGTTTATGTGGAATAAACTTTCCGAGAATGTTTTTCCAAATGAATTCAATCTCCAACGATTCAAATCCAATGTGAATCGCTACTTCCGCACAGGCACCGCTCTGTGAATGCCTTATGGATTTTCCTGTTGTGTTTGTGTTTTGTTCTTAAAAAAAATAAGGTCTAAGGAAAAATTGACCTAAAATACATATGTCTCACATGAATGGTAAACATGAAACATGATCATGGATAGCTCAATATTTCAAACATACAGCACCCTGATTTACCAACAAATTGTGCGTTCTTTCGAAATGAGTATTATCTTTAAGAAAACAGTCATTTTACTGTACCAGAAAATTTTCAGCTTCACCCTGTACGTTGAATTATAATTGGCTTTTCTTGTAAAATACTCATGACCCCTTAATCCGCATAGTTCCTGAACGCCTTCGCAATTACATTTTGCCGCTCAAAACTGTCCGCTGATAAATGTTTATCGTCTCATGTATTTGTCATAAAATGAAGCATGATATTGAATTCGACTAAGGTAGGGTAGGTTCTGAGTAAGTGGGGTCTAATCGACCTTCTTTTGCGACCCACGAAGGTCGTGGTGGCTCTCGCGAAATCAAACTCGACTAAACAAAACAAAGGGTCTTCAGCGAATACGGTTACTTCATTTAGTGAGCCATCTTTGGGGCCAGCTGGCGAGAGTCAGTTAAGTCAAATGCTGAAAACTTGAGCCCGTTCACGGAGGGGCAGGCACAGAGGATTCGCCCTGCTGCCAGACCAGAGTTTCCTCTTAATGAATAGTAAACCCCAAGAATGACACACATATAACGCCCTCCGATGGCCAGGAGACGCTCTCTTGATTTTCTCAAGTAACCTGTTGCTATCAAGACCGGAATTAAGAACTCTGGAAATCTGAACTATCTTTTGGACTATCATCTACGGCAACCATAATGGTATACTGAAGGGAATATAGTTGATCAGTCGATATTTTATTGTTCAAAGCGCAAGTTTCCCACCTGCAAACTGTCCATATGCGAGCATTATTTGAAAGTAAGCCCCTACTGATAATACATTAGATTTAGCCATGCAATGCTTTTTTCGCCTCTTGTTCGGGTGAATCATTGTTTGAGGGTATACATTTGCCGAACTACTATAGGAGAGTTTGTTTTCCCTCCTGATACAGATTCTACTTCTGCTACTGAAGAATTTGGTGCAAGGCAGAATCTTACCATATCTCAACTCTTGACTGTACGACCTAGCCTACTACGTTTCTATACAAGATCGTAAGTTCGAGAGCTAAAAAGCTCTTGCTCTTGATCCAATGTCACAGAGAGAACAATGAGGGTTGATCAGATTTCATGGTCAGTGAAAAGCCTCACGGGTAGCTGAAGAAAGGAGGTCCATCACGACAGCGCTCCGCATTACCAGGACAAGGCGTTTAAACTTTCTAGAAAAAGAGAGCGTCCTGTTTCTCGAAGGTACCGCCACTGACACTGTGTGGACTCAGAGTCATATATCTTTTCTGAATAGATACCCACACTTTATGAATAGGCGTCATAATAACATATCTCTTCCAGGCAGGCAGTTCTTCATTGAATGAAATTTTATAAAAGAATTCTAGTCGCCAAGATTATCAACCTAGTTTCAAAATTAAAAATACGTTTATACCTAGGGAGATTCAGAAAGTTTGAAAAAAGTCATTGTCTAGCTTTCAAATTTATTCAAAACTATTCAAAATTATAATAGAGTCTTTGTGATAGCCACTGTTTCAAAATTTCTCATGAACAATTCTTTGGGGCGAAAGGCTACTGAAAGATTAATGAGGCTGCGTTTAGTAGAGCGGAGTGGTTTTATTTTTAGAACTTTAATGAGAGTACGAAAAGAAGTTAACTGGACGTCAAATTAAAAAACAAACTTCGGTCATGCGAAAATGAAACTACTATCAAGTGTTGACTAAGCCAAAATACTTCGCCCATACCATGCTGATAAGAAGTTATTCAACAAATCACGAAACTCCTCACTGCAATTCACGCAAGCAACACCATATAAAGTCATATCAAAAATCTTCGACGACAGTTACACCTCATGAAGCAGAATCAGTAACAAGTCTTGACAGTGAAATCTGAAATGATGGCGCATATTTTTCCATTCGTGAAAACCTACCACTTCATTTATATATAATTAATCATCTGCTTGATATCCGCAGATGGTTAATTATATATAAATATAACCACCTGTGTGATATCCCCAAGTGGTTACATATGGAGAATATAAATATAAAGGGATGTTCACGAAGATATTGGATGTAAATGTTCCCACTTCAAAAGCTTTTATCAGCGCAGATTACAGAAAATATTATATATGTGTATACAGAATTATATATTTTTTATATTTAGATACATTTTTAGAATATATCCCTTCTCAGGAAGTTGAGCACCTAAACTGTATAAAATATGAAATATTTTGGTATTTTACTGTGAAAGTCAAATACCAAGAATCTTCTTTCTCCTTCCAAGTTCGAAAAACACTGTTTTGGCTTTAGTTATTTGAACAGATGCAATTTTTCACACAAAACAATTTTTAAAATCTATTGGGAAGAATGTAATTACTACCTAAGTCATAGAAACCATACATCGCAAGAAATTATTTCAATTTCGAATCATCAATATCATTAAAATATTGTTAAATGATGAATTCTTCTGTTGCAAGCTATGCGTCAATTTCTTTCTAACCCTCGTATATTACTTGACGCATGAGCGTAGCTTTTATTCACAGAAGTAGTCAACGACATACGCTTATGGCGTCGTTACATTCGATTGAATGACTCCAGATATAATCGTATGTATGTGATTTCTTCATATGTTTTGGGAGGTACACAGCGGAGAAGGTGTTAAGTGTAAGATTTTTTTATTTATTTTGTCATATATACAAGTATCAATGCCCATTTTGAAATTTATTTTTGGACATTTCTCTGGATATTTTTTTCCTGAACTTACCTGTAAATCAGTTTCCAAGTTTTTTAAGAATATGTCAACATAACCTATAAACCTATTGTTTAAAGTTCCATGTTATGTATAATTGAAAGTCTCAAGTTTTCTACTCAAATGTTGGAATATTTTTTCAGATGGGTGATACTAGCGATTTAGACCGACAGATAGAACAGCTCAAAAGATGTGAAATCATAAAAGAAGCTGAAGTGAAAGCTTTGTGTGCTAAAGCTAGGGAAATATTAGTAGAAGAAAGCAATGTACAAAGAGTTGATTCCCCTGTAACAGTAAGCAATTATTGTTTTTGATTGTAGAATGTATAGTAAAGAAGTTTTTAAATTGTCAGGTATGTGGAGATATACATGGCCAGTTCTACGATTTAAAAGAACTCTTCAAAGTTGGAGGAGATGTTCCCGTTACCAATTATTTGTTCATGGGGGACTTCGTAGACAGAGGTTTTTATAGTGTGGAAACGTTTTTATTACTCTTAGCACTTAAGGTATTTAATAATAAGTGAATATTGGAGAGACCATATTCATACCATTTCGATTTTTCTAGGTTAGATATCCAGATCGTATTACATTAATTAGAGGAAACCATGAATCTCGTCAGATTACACAGGTATATGGTTTTTATGATGAATGTCTAAGGAAATATGGCTCGATAACTGTTTGGCGATACTGTACAGAAATTTTTGATTATCTTTCTCTATCAGCTATTATAGATGGAAAAATATTTTGTGTACATGGAGGCTTATCTCCATCCATTCAAACATTAGATCAAATCAGAGTTATCGACAGGAAACAGGAAGTACCACATGATGGACCCATGTGTGATTTATTGTGGAGTGATCCAGAAGGTGAAGTAATTTTTTAAAATTTCATTCATCACTATCATTGATATGAAAAAACCATTTGCCTAACTAATCTATATATACAAAACTTGTAAATTTGCTCAGTTCTCATTTGGTACATTTAAACAGTATTCAAAAACTTTTAAACTTGCTTGATTTCTCTTCAAGGTTTTTTCCAATTTTTACAAACATAATTCCTTTCAAATGAGTCTAAGGTAAATATTTGTTTCAACAGCTTCATGCTAGTTTTCTTACACTTCTCACTAATCTGAAGTCAAAATTTTGTTCCCTGTTGACAGATATGCCCACTCAAAAATGATGAATGTCACAAAATTGACTATTTCAGGAACTTACATTTGGTAATAAGAACTCATGAAATAATTTAATTCTTCTCATAATGAATGCTGCACACCTTTACCCATTTTAAATGTTTTCACAATATAAAAATTTTTTTTAAACATACTCTAAATAATATTGTCACTTTACAAGAGTTTTTGTTTCTATTTGTTGACAATATATATCATGTACAGTCAAAGTTGAGAAATAAAAATAGTGTTGTCATATTTTGAATTTTTACTTAGGTTTGCCCTAGAAAAATCTACAAGTAGATCAGTGCAAACAAGTACAACCTCAATTCAGCACTCTTTTGACTGAAACACACAAAATTCATAATATTTTTGTTTAGTTTTTTCAAACTAGCATAATTAATTTACAAAATCATTATATATCTGGAAGAATCATAATTAGGCAGAGTGTACCTCAGGGCTTGATCTGTGGACCAAAACTTCACCTGCTATATGTAAACGACTTACCCAAACTTTTGAATCTTGTTAGTGAATACCAGTTCGCAGATGACACATCAGTCATTATCACAGGAACACTAATACATCATCATTAGTAAAAAAGTAACTTGTTGTAGTTTTTTTTATTTTCTTTAGATTATTCAACTAAAAATACAATTTTTCATTGCTTATGTTTTCTTCATATCTCGCTTCGTTTTCAAAATAATTTAGGCCACTTTGCATATCGTGAACACCTGCTTTGGGAACTAGCTAACAGTGATAGTGTTGTCATATCAGTTGAAGTCGGCGTTGTCAATTACCAGTGATTCCACCATGAAAATTTTTACTAATGCTGAAATGGCTGACATGCATTTTATAAATGGATTAGCAAGTAAAAATTTGGGAGAAACACGGATAATTTACCAGGACAGATATCTCAACAGAGTAATTCCATGTACTAAAACATTAAGAAAGCTACATGCAAGATTATGTGAAACTGGGAGTTTTATTAAAAATGCAGGTGGTGGAAGACCAGAAATTGTAACAACACCTGAACTAGAAGAAGCTCTACTTGATGCAATAAAAGAGGATCCTTCAAATAGTACCAGGAAGAAGTACTACAGCTGGAAGTCAGCCCAAAATCCGTATGGAGTGTTCTAAAAAAACTCCTATACCCATATCGCATACGGCGGGTACAAATCTGCTGCTTCGGTATTTTTACCCGAAATTAACATTTTGCAGGTGGTTGATTCATACAATGGTACACACTAATAAATCCCACACGAACTTCTTGCGAGATCATCTATCTATTTTATTAGAAGAAGTGCCGGTTCTTGTAAGAGGCAATATGTGGTTTATGCACGACTCGTCGGCATCTCGACATCACCTACCCTAATCGCTATATTTCTTGTGATGCACTGTTTGGAACCTTTGGTGTAGTAATGAATATTACTGGAGTTTTTTCCCATCGCCAAATCGTTATTTTTAACACCTCGACACGTGTTTCTAGAAACTAACGCGAAGCTAACGCTATTTATGCTATATAGATATCCCATACAGGTATACCACCCATAAAGGTATACCAACCTAAATTAATTTTACAATTTTGTCTTATCTATTATTTTAAAATATATGTTTAACTGTTATAGCTGTA
>WOGN01009925.1:0-10624 GCA_015342105.1 Leptinotarsa texana | reverse complement strand
GATGGTCCATCATTTGATTTTAATTTTTCAACCGCCAAAATAACAAACAATGGAAAACTGCGGCCACCCAAAAATCAAACAAAAGTTCTTGGAATTTCTTCCCAGAAGAAAGGCAATATAATGAAAAATTTGTCTGGAATTATGCAATTATGCCCAGTTTCAGATGAGAACTAAACAAAATTTATATTTTTCTATTTGTATTCTAGTTTACTTTTGGATTTATTTCCAGTATAAATATATAATTATTTTCTGAAAAAGTCTTCGTATATCCCACAAATGTAGTTGTATCACATTATCAATAAATTTTTTATAGATTAGTTTTTATTTATTATTCCATGTGGTAAGAAACAGAATCGAACGTTATCTCTTGATTAATCGTTAGCGCAAAGAGACGTATCTCAAATAATTGTTCTCAATTCCTTAGCCAATTAGCTGTATCTCAGGTTAAGACTCAAGTAGTAGTTTATGTAAGACAAGTTAATTACCCTGTCATTATCGTCTCAATATTTATTGTACTAACCCAAAAAAACCAAAAAATTTGACACTGTAGGTGCAGTTTCGAAATTCAATAAAATGTCTTAAGTCTCAAAACAAGAAAATTAGAGATAGGCCTTTTTAGCTTTGCAGGGCAGTATAGTCTTCATGCAGTCACTATTCACTATGGTTCTGGCGTTGAATGTAGCCATTATTACGCATTGGTCAAAGACGAAACAGACTGCTTCAAGTTTGATGAAAGTCGTGTCGAGTTTTCTGGCGATGTCTTGAATTTATCAGAGCCTCTGGAGACACCCTACATTTTGTTTTACGAAACAATGTCAAATCAAGATTTTCAGATGATTCGGTGCTGCAGGTTTTTTCGGGTTTTCCTGCAGTTGAAAAAGCAAATGTGCCGTTGGAATCAATAAAGTCGCCCAGGAGCATCAATTATTTTTTGTTGTTTCATAATTTCATGATTTGTATTGCTTTCTCTCTGTTAAAAAGTAAAATTACTCCTAGAAAATTGAAAAAAAAAGAAAAAAAATATCGTCACATTTCTGTTATCAGATATTTTTGAAAAATCCCTCAAAAAATGACTTATTGAATGTTTTAATAGATTTGGTTTCATCAACAATAAATTTCATAGGTCAAACAGTTGAAACCTCGGATAAATCGCCAAAGATCCTAGCGGTATTCATTGATTTAGCAAAGGATTTTGATACCGTTTCATATATGATTTCATTGAACAAACTCTCTACATACGTAATTCGAGGCCATGCATTGGACTTGTTGCGGGACTATTTGTCACAACGGACACAAAAAGATAAAATCAGGGACCAACTCATTGGGTCATTAAATATATCTTTTGGAAACAGGGAACAATTATGTTCCTTGAATACATAAATAATATATTCCAAATATAAAATTTCATATCATTTGTTACGCTGATGACACAGCGCTAATATTTTCAATCCAGCTGAGAAAGACCTACAAAAATTGAAAATAACTAAGTCTTAATATTAGAAAGACAAAATGTATGTGCTCTGATGATCAACCCGCTATCAACAAACTCAGAAAACAGATTCCCACCTTCACTAAGAATATGACATGAAACTTCCAAAAAATAGAAAAAGCTAATGAATTTCGAACCTTCCTAAGAGTATGGTGCTGCCGTCAGTGGTTGAGTCATGTTTGAAGATAGTCAGTGTTATTATGAGATTGAATGGTGCCTCAGCTATACTTGTTTTCTTACAATAGTCAGTTAGTTTGGCGCATGTTTGGTAATACAGTTGATTGTCACCCGTTAAAAGTTTCATTCTCAGATAATTTAACAATAAACCTTGCATGAACTGGTTATCAGACATATTAGGAAACGCTGGTTAAATTTCCAGAAAATTACATAGATTTTTGCTACCTTTTGAACATTTATTACAAAGTGAACAAGTGGGGATTTTTTCAGCAAAAGTTCTACAAACACAAGACGAGATAGACTATAGACTATATATAGAATCATTCAATCCAGAACTGTCAGGAGTATTGATTATGCTATTTGTTTGTTCACGAAGGGTATTCGACAAGAATCCCAAGAATTTGGTGCAATCCTCTTGTTGTCCTAACGAGTATTCCAGGAAATCGGTTGGTGATTAAATTGTGTCATTAATATCATGGATAACATATTATTATAACACACCGAAGATTTTTCAATGATGCCTCATTATTTTACATGCAACTAAAGCAAATAATGTTACTTCACATTCATTTAATACATTGAAGTATCACAAAGGAATAATATATGATATGGAAAGAAATTAACAGAAATCTTGAACTACGGTAGATCATGAAATGCATGGTGATAATGTTTGTGTAGGATTTTAATGACAATTTGAATAATAAGTACTTATTCCATATTGTTTTCATTTACATATAAACCCCCATCCACCCGTCTCGTAGGAACAGAAAAATCGATTACTTGATAAAAGGTTTTCGCGAAGAATGATCTCATTTTCATTGTGCCCATTCACAAAAGCATTGCATCGATAAACCTTTGTGCAAAAACAAGTGATTCAGTGATGAGGCAGACAAGCGACAAATCACAGATTATTAAATCGGTTTACGTTGGGGGTTCATGCCCTACAATACAATCGTACAAACACAACCTGTTAAAACAGCGACAAGTGACAAATATGAATGGGAGGTCTTTTGCGTTGATGTGTGTGTGTGCTTCGAGCAGTGTCACAATTGTCAGATTCTGGTCATTGAATTCTGATTGTTTTATGTTTTTTCTTTTTGTTACAGATGCCTACGATAGACAAAATACGGGTTTTTTGTAGAACACTCAAATGTTTTCAAAACCGTGAATTTGTCAATTGTTTCTATTCATAACATATGTAACATATACTAGATTATAAAATTACCAGAAGTTACTCCAAATATACTGGTCAAATTAGACAATTGAATAAACTGAAAATTATTACTGATCTGAAAATCGAAATTCTCAAAATAATGTTTTTTCTCGAATCATGTTCACAAAATAGCAAAAATAGCGAATACGGTCGACCCCGTGTTGTAAACGGGGCCAACCGTTATTAGGGATTATTATTAGGATTATTATTAGGCAATTAGGTTAGGTTAGGTCCATCTATTCGGCCCTCCACCGCAACCCGCAAGGGTTTAGGCTCATACCTATTCAGACTCGACCAGCTTTTTAACGACCAGCTTTTTAACGAAGCCGATTAGTTAGTATGGTGAGTGGTCTTTCGGCTCTGCCGAACTATAAAAACCGGATTCGATCCCCAGCGGGGCAGGCACAACGTAAATGCTCTGCTGTTTCATCATTTTCCAAACAGAGGCGACACACACTGTCTTCCAGCAGTCCGAGTCTCTTATGATGATGCAAATGACAGTAAGAAGGCATGTTAGACATCGTAGTTCATCCCAACTGTAGTCCAACAACCATTTGGTATCAAGCTTCGAAGGGTGAATAAACGCCTTGGAGTGAGATAATCTGAATGAAACGCTAGTTCAGCATACTGATTGATTACTAAAGCGAAACATGTAGCTGGCATCAATCAAAACACTGTTCGAGTATTCCTTACTATATTTAAGTAGATGTGGCTTTGCACAAAAGTAGCAAATTGGGGATTTGCACTAGAACTTTACAACGTCATTGTTTCTCAATTTAACAACTGATTATTGAGTAAATTCCATCAGGTCGGATTTCCTTTGTCTGATATTATATAAAATGATTTGAAATCCCTTAAATAAGTAAAAAAAAGAATTAAAAAATTAAAGAAGAAGACTACAAATAAATAGCTGAAAAACAATTATATAAAGGAAAAAAACTGAAATGCTTGATGCTTGATATATTTGTTTTTCAGCTATTCATTTGTATTCTTCTTCTTAATTATTTTAATTCTTCCTTTTTAGTTATTTCAGGGATTTCAAATCCGAACTAATGAAATTCATCATGAAACATTGTCAATCACCTTCAAACAAATGTTTATTGAGTAATTGAACTAAAGTATGCAATTCATGTTTTTGGTTACGAAGGCTGATGATGTTTCTGGCGTCCCGTCATTTGGCGCCTGGGCCGAGTCGAGTCTCGAGCCAAGCCGAACTTTTAATAATCTTTTTTTTTTGAAGTCTACTTTAAAGTAGTAAACTTGATACTGAGCCTGTATCAAATCAAATTTTATTGAATCAGTTTTCTCATTATACATTCGACTGGACGTGTCTGTTGAGGTGTAAGACCCACACACTAAAAAAAAAATTACTCCTAAAGTACTAGTTTACAGTTTAGAAGATCATTTACTTTGACATATACATGGACAACCGTCAAGACGTGGTATCTGCCAACGAAACTACTTCGCTACGGGCTCGTACTGATCGTGGCGTGCCACAGGAATCCGTACTTGGGCCATTGTTGTTCACCATTTATGTCAATGATATATTTCAATACTTGCTTTCGGATATGTGTATTACATTTGCTGATGACACTTCATTGATAAATTCGCATTATAGTCGACTTTTACTCAATCGTCTTATGGCGACTACTGCCTCTAGATCAGAACTGTGGTTTACGACAAATTAACTCAAAATGAACAAAGATAAGTACATTATATTCTTCTCTAAAAAAAACATTTCGAATGGATCCACTGCTTAACTTCTGGGGATAACTCTCGACGATGAATTAAAGTGGAATAGCCACATAAACCATCTATGCAATAAACTGTTTAGCCAACTATTTTTGCTGCGTAAACTGAAAAATATTGTGAACAAAGATGTGCTATTGACTGCATACCACTTCCTCTTCCATTCGCATATGAGCTATAGTACCATTTTAAAAGTATTCAAGTTGCAAAAAAGGTTATCAAGAATAATTGAAGGTACGCGCTACGACCAACCTTTTTCATGGAAAAAGGAAGTGTCCTTGCAAGGAAGTGTCCTTGCATCTATATGCATCAAACCCTTATCGAATTGCACAGAAATAGGGGAAATCTAAAGTTGAATTCAGACTTCCACAACTATCCCACCAAAATAATAGTCAGGTGAGGCCAAGCAGGTTCAGACTGAACATGTCTTCTTCCAACTTGAATTTATACAATAAACTTAATGAAGGCCTAACCTTTTGGGGAAAAAATTGAAAAAACATTGACTTTACATTGCTTCCATTCAATAGAAGAATACATGAAGTACACAATTCACTATTCCATTCACCTTCTTTTTATATATATTTTTTTATTTTTACATTTATATGTGTTCTGATACTGACCTGTTACTCGTGTAAGTTATTCACAGAGTAGTCAATAAAGTTCACTTTACTTTACATACTACATTGATGAGGATGTACCGCTAATATTACTTAATCATGTATAAAACAAGTATATAAGACATCTTGATATAAATATAAAAAATCATAAATCGTAATAGAGACTATGAAATCAGTTAACACTACTAGAAAGGAAGTCATCAACTTCCCTTAAGCTTTAAAAACAATGATTCATTAAAATTTTTTTTAGCCTGCTTTTGAAAATTCCGTGTTACTATTTTTATGCTATGAGAAAGCCAATTGAAGTAAGATGCTCCAGTCATCAGAGGTAATTTTATGTGGAAAGTGTGATCTATTTTTCTTTGCATCAAGTCGTTCATGCCTTGTATTATAGTTGTGAAAATCTGAATTATTTGGCAGTTCATTTCGGTTTCTGTAGGGCCTGCTAGATACAAAACTACACTTTCTTTGGGGATTTTCGAATTTCCATCTCAAAGAGAACGCGAAGTAGGCTAAACCTTCTCACGGTAGCTGCCATTTCTAACATAAAAAACACAAAAATTGGTTCGAAATATCCTAGTTAGATATAAAAGGAAACATCGATACCGAAGGTTTCGAACTGACATTTCTGTATATGATTTTCGCTTCACGACATGGAAAACCATTTTACAACTTTTAGTATCCATATTTGAGTCGGGGTTTGGCAGAAATGAACCCTTAAGTGGTGGGAAGGGATCAAGGCCCGCTCATGATTCAAAACAGCTCGAAAGGGTTTCGAAAGCTCCGCTCAGTTCGGGACTCCCCGGCTCGAATTCGGGCTCGAATGAATGCGGCTTAGCTCAAAGCTCGGCTCGTGAGGAACTCCTCGGTTCGGCTCGATTCTGAACCGAGATTTGGCTATGCTCTTTCAAATGACTTATTCAGGTAATTCATTCTAACTGGAATACACTGTATATAAATCATTTCGATGATATACAAAGAACTCATAAAAATAATGTATTTTTGATTTGTATATTTATTTATTCATGTATTCATTTGGATATTAAAATAACCAAAGATTAAACTGGAACCTTTGAACAAATTCAAGAAAAGTTTTTGACGTCGTCAAGGATTGTTGACAAAAAACTCTCAATTTCCTTTATAAAAGTACTAGAAACCCTGAAACACTACCTACTCCGCCCGCCTACATATTCACACATTCCCGACATAGCAAGTAATATCTCCAGTGGCGAACGAAGAGTAGGTGGCAGCATAATAAGTTGGCCGAGTGGAGGATCCTGTTGAGCTTTTCCTAAATCCCCAGCCTACTTGGCCAATCCATCACTATATTCGGCTTTTGTTTTAGCATAACGCCACACAGATATCTCTATCCTATATTCTGTGTTTTTGCGGTAGTGCCACATGCATTTGAATTGTAAACTATGCATGGATTGCAATAAGTATTCGACATAAAGAATTTGGTAAAGATATCACTGATAAAAAATAGGTTACCAAAATGAAAATGATGAACATTAGTGAATTATGTTTGAAAGTACGTTATTTTCACTTCTCGTGATGGAATATTAAAAAAAAATTAGCTAACAAAAATATAACATAGATTATGAGTTAGTAAATGATGCAGTATTATTTATTTTTTGATATACACAATATGAATAAACACAATGTGAACAGAAGTAAAAGTATGAAATGGTTGTACAAATGAAGAGACGCAAAAAAACACTCAAGAAAGAAACGTCACTACGTCAATAAAACATAACAACTGAATTTGCTTATGTGTTTGTTCTCTTTTAAATATTGGAATACTGAAGGCATATTACAGGCATTTTCAAGTTAAGTCATAGTCATTTATAATGAAACTGATACATCGAGTAAAATTAATTCCGCCAACATTTTGAAATCATTTATTATTTATTAGGATAGGATAGGATATTATAGAATAGGATCGGACAGCATATGACAGATATGGAACATATGACAGATATGGATTAGATAAGAAAGGATAGTATGGGATAGGACAGGATATAATAGGACTAGATAGGATAGGATAGGATTGGATAGGATAGGATGGAACAGGACAGGACAGGACAGCACAGGACAGCACAGGACAGCACAGCACAGGACAGGACAGGACAGGACAGGATAGGACAGGACAGGACAGGACAAGACAGAACAGGACAGGATAGGATAGGACAGGATAGGATGGAATGGAATCAAATGTACATAATATACAAAATGTACAGAATATACAGTTTTGGTGTATAGTCAGAAGTGCAAAAATAGATCATCATTCTCAGTACAATGACGCTTGATTGTGAAGTTTTTAAGGTTCTACGAAGTTGTCGAGTGCATATGATGGAATCGGCCGATACTTGATGAAAATTCATAACTAACCTATTCTAGAAACACTTTATTGTGGAGATTTTCAGTAAACAATTTTACAAAAACGCAACACGTGTTTCGCCTACAATGGCTTCTTACGGAGTGAAAAAGCCATTGTATGGCAAAACACATGTTGCGTTTTTGTTAAATTGTTTATTCAAAATCTCAAAATGAAGTATTTTTAGAATATCTACGTCAGTTGCCAAGTTTATTCGAGTTTTCAGTTGACGTGTATTCTTCATTTCCATTGACAATCGCCCTCACCTAAAGAACAAGCCTGAGGCTCGTCCTTCAATGACATTCCAGTTCACGAATATATTTGTGGTTCAGCCTAGTAGCACTGTTTGCCAATTATCTGTATCGTAGAGTAGGGAGGGTTAGTGTAAGCCCACAGCTCTTAGGCCACATGTGACCATTGTACATCCTCCCGAGGAGTTGTCCTCCTAGGTTATCGTCCATTCTGTCCTTTCCAGGGTGGTGAACAGGTGACTGTCAAACATCTCCTCGATATCGGCAGGTGTAGGCCAAGACTGGCTGTACGCACACTCTCTCATTGACGATAACTCCGGGCACTCGCATAGGACATGCCTAACAATTTCATCTTCCAGTTCACACATCCTGCATTGAGGCAGCATTCACTAGCCTCATATTATGAAGGTGTTTCCTTAGTTGACAGTGGCCAGTCAGAAATCCTACTGTTAAGCGTGGATTTTTTCTGGCCATCGCCAGATACTTCTGCGGTACCAGCTTCCCAGGGTCGCCCAGCGTGATCCTGGCATGATTACATCCTTTGATTCCATCTCATCTCTTTAGGTATTGAGCGAGGGTGTGCCGTTTGACTAGTTCCGCAATTGTCGAAGTTATCAGGGCATAGATGCCACTTAGTCCTAAAATTCTCAGTCCAGCCGCTTCCTTGGCTAAAGAGTCGGCAATGCTATTACCTTCACTCTTGTCATACCGTTTAACCCACCTCAGGATAATGTTATTATTAACCGAGGCTTTGGCTAAGTCTTGGTGGCACTTTAGTACTAGCCCTGACGCGTTGTATGTTCAAGACTAATAGGGTTTGTCTCCACTGCTAGGCACTCTGATGAATTATCCAAGGCTTCAACTGTTTGACCTATGAAATCCATTATGGCATTTTTGTGTGCTGGAACTTTTGATGAAAAAAAAAGAATCGTTTAGTTAGTATATGATTTCTATTGAAAAAATCAGTAAGTTAGGACCCCATGTTGTGGTTGTCAACTAATTTCGATGTCCATTTTCGCTAATTCTTAATGACCTATTGTTGTAGTCTTCGGTATATATTCTATAGTATTTTTGTATAGTATGTATACAGTTCTTCATTGCATTTTTTTCAAATTGTGGTTTTATACTAATTTGCTCATTCATTCCTTCAATTCCCAGGAGTACTCTCACACTCTTATTTTTTAATTGTTACCTAAATAATTCCAGGGTTCTCTCTAAGGACACAAGAATTCATCAAATTGACAGTCGTCTAACCCACCTTGTCGCCAGATATCGCATTACAGGAAATCAGCTCTGCAAACAGCGAGGGCAAATTGAATTATGACATCAAACAAAATTTAATCTTTGTGCAAAAACCGCCGAAAAAGCCACATAATTAAATGGAGGCGTAATGAAATTAGCCGCAAACGCCAAAAGCCTTCCGCTGGCTGTTTGTCAGACACACCCGTCGGTCAACAATGACTCGTTTATGGACAAACGTGAGAGCCGTTTTCGCAAATGACAGCCGGTGTTATCGGATATTCAGCTTGAAATGTTGAATTTTTAGACTTGACGGTGAAATTTACAGTGGCAGGTGGTATTCTGTGGAAAATATTTTTTATTGTTTAAGTGACAATGTCTCCCGCTGCTTATCAAGTTTTTAACTTCTATAATTTGTAAAATAAACGGAGCTGAATCACTAAGCAGTTCACTCCGTAATGGAATTGCAGACACTGAAGACTCTGAGAGTTCAAAAAGTCAGTAACTTGTATTCAAAAAGTTAGCCCGTATACTACATTAATATTGAAAACATTTAATTTTTAAAGTTTTTCAAGTGAGCCTTTTTCGAAACCCAAAAATGTGTCTTGAAAGAGATATTTCTTTCGTCAAACCTTAAATAATTTAATGTCTACATATCATATTCAATAGATAGTCAACATGAGTACAATTTAGGAAAGTTTCTCAAAAGTTCGGTTCAGAATTCAACCTCCCACCTCAGCCATTGTAGGTAACGTTAGGTTAGATCCAGAGTAAATGAGTCTATTCGACCCTCCATCGCAACTCGCAAGGATTCATTGTGGTTCACACCTATTCACACTCGACGGAATAAACCCAGCGTCTTAACAAAGTCCATTACTTTGTATGGTGAGTGGTTTTTCAGGTCAGATGGTAAGAATATGGCTCTGCCGAACTCTTAATACCTGATTTGGTCCCCAGCGGGGCAGGCACAAAGCATGTGCTCTGTTGTTTCTTCATTTTTCCAAACACACTGTCTTTCGACAGTCCAACTCTCTGCATATGATGTTTCAAATGACAGTGACCTATAAGAAGGCCTGTTTGACATTGTAGTTCATCCCTAATGTACTTCAACAACTGTTTGATATCAAGTGAGTAAACGCTTTGGAGATTCTGAAAAATTCTGCCATGAATCCATATCCATAAATCTTCTTGCTATCCAGGTGTTCAATCTTTGTTTGGCAAAGCCAAAAGCGATGCCAATAACAGGTTCTGATCCGATAAAGCTGCTTGCAGCACCCTCCTTCGCAAGGGATTCAGCAGTCTCATTGCCTTTCAGGTCAGTATGGTCAGGAATCCAGACCAGAGACAATCTGTTAAGTCTTCCTATCGAGGAGGGTCGTTTTTGCCAATTTAGACGTTGCTCGGTGGTAGCCAAGAGCTTCTGTAGTGTAAGCCCACGCACATGTGACCCATTATACATCCTCCCGAGGAGTTGTCCTCCTAGGTCATCGTCCATCCTGTCCTTTCCAGGAA
>WOGN01009924.1:0-10624 GCA_015342105.1 Leptinotarsa texana | reverse complement strand
ACCGTAAAAATGGGGTGTTCCATTGCGAGTGGCGGACAGTGTATATCACTTTGACCAACCTCATTCAGGTGGTAGGTACATTTTGAGTATTTCCATCAGTACTGAGAGTTTCATTGGTCTACCTCAAATATTACGGAAGATACGGGGGTGTTTCCATTAGGGTGTTTCCTGTATTAGAAAATTCTAAAATAATTGACATATTCTGAAAATATATTGGAATGAATTACCAATAACCCATTATCAAGTGCTGCCCATTGTATTTTCAATCAAATTTGAATTTACTGTCACTTTTATGTTTATTTTGTTCTAAACTGACAATAAAAAATAAATAATTTTTGTTTGAATTATGTAAGCATGTACTGTTAACTATGTCAACTATGAGTGAAGTGAAACAGCTCAAACAGGCATTCTGATGTCTAGGTGTATTTCATCCTTTTGTAGTGGTTTTGACATAATATGTTGATGACTAAATTTCATATATTTATACTGAAAAACTGAACAAAATTTGATTTGATTTGATTTTAAAATCTGATTCGATTATTTGAAACAAACCAGAATATTGATTTCAACAATGAAAACTTTATCATAAATTGTACACCTAAAAAATTCAGTTATTCAAATATTTCCAAATATTAAAATTAAGGTGCTTGACATGCATATCAAATAGAAATATTGATTTGAGAAATAATATTATTCGCTGAAGAAATATTTTTAGTTCATTAATATTTTGAATGAAGCTTCAAATCAAAACAACAAGACTGAATTATTTTTTGAAATTATTACTTCAAATTTTCTCTTCACTTCGAAACAAATTTTACAACTGTCCGCCCTCTGTTGGAGACTTACTGCATCTCAGAATCACTATAGAATTTGAGATCTCAAACTTTATTATGTTGTTTGAGAGGAATTTTGAATTCGTTTGGCGTCTTTTGAAGATTTATAATTCTAGTAACTAGAACTCAAAATAAAATATTTTTGACAATAAATCGGAATGAAAAGTAAAAAATAAATATAGTTAAAAAAAACTGAAAAACACGCTTTGAAAGAACATCGAACTAAGAAGTTGAAAATATTTTTTTCAAATAAGCTTAAAACAATAACGAATGAGAAATACTTGTATTATTGTTAAAAAAGCGTGGGCGCTTTGTGCCATATTTTAATATATCAGGCGCCCGTCACTTTTTTCACCATAATTCTAGTATTTTTCGTTCGTTATTGTTTTAATCTCATTTAAAAAATTATTCATGATGTTCTTCCACCGCGTAGTAACAGCTACATCCATCAATTTACTATTTTGTGACATATTTCAATATATGTACCTTTATATTGCGTTGTTACGAAATTTCATTCCTTATGAATCTCTGACTCCGGTGTTAGGGACGTATTCAAATTAGTCAATATAATGTATTTCAACGAAACAGTTGAAATAATTATTCAAAGTGTCTGAGATAATCCAATAACATAAAAGTAGAATTAATTACTCACAAAGTTGTTGCGTTGTACATCTCCACACACATACTCAGAACTATTATCACCACGTAAAAGAACAACGATGTCGAAAAAGTGTCATTAATTTTCTCTACATATCTGAAAAATGTATTCCAAATAAATAAATAAATAATAACGTCATTTTCCATTCATAGAAGTGAATAATTACTACCTCTCTAAACAATGAAGTACATGCAAGTTGAGAAAAATCCAGCTTAAATCTCTTTTCTGCTTCCAACTTCTTTAATAGATATATTTTTCAGAAGCCGACTGGAAAAGTCTATTTGAAACAATTACTTTTTCTCGCAGATACCAAAATCATTATGATTTGACAATTTTTGCGTTTAATCATTATATGGAAATCCAAACAGATGTTATTCAGGAGTCTAAAGAAATGAACTTCGAACGTTCAATCCAGTCTCGAATATACCTACACAGTAGGTTGAATGGAGTGATGCCTATCAGAAAACAACTACTCCCCTGGCTAATACCTCGAAGGGCGTTGGATTATATCCGACAGGCGTTAGTGAAGGAATCTTCACAGAAAATTTCCTGCACATGCAATTGGCAATACAACTGAAAGAGTCGACCTAAAGTCAATGATATTCCATAATTGAAAATCGGAATTCTTCCAGAGCATTTAGATTCAGAGGAATCAGGCAAATTACGGATATGCATTTGTTTAGTACCTCTTCCACTAGATGGAGTGACATTTTGTTGTTTGCTCCAACTTAGGAAGAGGAATGATTTTCCACAAAACACGTGTTGCGATTTTTCGATCTCGTAACGTTGAGAAATAAATTATTGCTCTGCCCTGTAATATTATACAAAACGGTGGTGATAGTGTTTTTTTGTCGAAATTTCAAATTACACCATTGAGTATGATAATAATTTCACTAGTTCGAACTTCCATTTTGCTGAACACGTGAGAAACACACAGCCAGGAGAAACCAGCAAATTGGGAATAGCAGAGCAGGGAGAAACACTGTTTTAAGAGAAAGGTCGAAGAAGCTGTATATTTGTTGTTCAACGAAGAATTCAGCTAAGCTAGCGTATAGATACGAAAAATATGGAAATCCTCAATAGAGGGATAAAATGGTAAATTCCTACTGAACTGGTGAAGCGAAGAAAGAAAAGGAAAAGAAGGGGAGGTGAAAGCGTTCGAATGTCTTATAAATAGTCACATCTTGAAGAAATTGTCTAGCCATCACGATTGTGGATCCTAACAATGAAAACGTAACCTGGTTTGAAATCTTCTGTGACTTTTATTTTTCAATTGTTCAATTTCCAATCAATTTTTCTGCTTATTTTCTTTTTATTTTGATTTCATTTCACGATTTATTGCTCGATGTAATTGTTGTTTTCTTCCACTATCCATTTCAATTTTCAATTTTATTCATTTTTTCAGAGACTTCAAATCGTAATGTATCATGTTAGACAGTGGAAGTCCGAACTAGTGAAATTCACCATGAAACAGAGTATGATATTGTTCCTTCTGAGTAACATTGTGTATTACTACCCTTTCATATATCACATGGTGTAGTGTTTTTATGAATGATATCTGTTTCAATTCCATAACGAATGTCTGTAGTACAAACTGAATGATGAAAGAGATTTTCATTTGAAAGTATTGGTTCGAAACAGTTATTATACAATGGAGTTCATTACATGTGTAGTAATTTAAAAAATAATAGTAGTTATTACAGACAACGTTATCGAATTCTCATGTCAGTATTGTTGACAAGGATTACAGTGAATATTACTGGAATTCTATTCCAACACCAAACCCTTATTGTTAACACCTTGGCAAGTGTTTCAATCAACAAGTGATCATCTTCAAGAGGTATTGGTATAGAACTGCACGATTATTCATCACTACCCAAAGGCTTCGAACAGTGCAACACAAGTTAAGATTATAGTACTATTCAGAAAGTCTTCTGGGAAAAAGAAAATCATAGAAAATCATAGGACGGTTATTTTCATTTTATGGAACTCGTTTGAATGTACGATCTATAATTCATATTTTCATCATTTTTGAAGTTTTTTCACGATGTTTTACTGTATTCCAGAAAGAACTGTTTACCACTTATCTCAATTTTCGAATTACCTCTTGGGTACAAAGTTTTAAATATTCTACACCTCTTCCATTGATCACATTTGAAATTGAAAACATTGTTTCATTAGAAAATTCATTAAACTTATGGAGGATGCTAGGGGAAGCTACATTGAACTTGTTTTATGTTTCAAATTAGCTACTGACTTAGAATAATCCATTTATGTGATAACGATCATTTGATTCATACCCTCAATATAATATCTTGCTTCTTTTAAATTATCAATAACATACCAATACCTACCTTATTAAAAATTTATGGTGGTTCACGCACTTCTTGATTTTCAATTCGATTTTTTCTTGAAAATTCTCGTCTTTCATGTGTATATGATCATAAATATGATAAAGTTCGTGATTCAATAACTTCCACTGAATCTGCGTTAATCTCATTATACCCATGAAAAAAAGATCCACGGAAAGAATAGGAAAAAGTATCGATATGATAGCTGTTATATCCTCGTAAATCAGGAGACCATAGTATCCAGCCCATTGTGGTCTAAAACAATCAAAGGGTAGTATAGGGTCAGCCGTTAGTAGTGGCCCCGTTAGGAAACCAACGGCATTGAAGAAATGGAGACCGAATATGAAATTGTTTGTATATTTGATCGATTTGTGAACTTTCAAAACTTCCTTTTGGATAGAGCTTTGTTTGAAGTCATCCGAATTCCAGAAATTTTCTAGCATCTTGGCGAGGAGCTCTCGGGTATTCCTCTTCTTGAAGAATATAGCTGATAACTTCAACGTTCCCTTGAAATGAATGAATCATTAGTAGTCATTTAATTTTTGAAAAATCGAAATTTGCTTACTGGTTAAGAATGATTCAGTTAATTGGGCAAAATAATTATAGGGGCGAATTAAGATATTTACTAATACTCATTTGCCTTCATCATCGTATACTGATAAATACAAACAGTGGATATTGACAAACCCCGACCTATACGCATACTGAGTTAAGTAATGAATATCCAATTGTATTGATAGGTCAAACATGACGCTTACACCGATAAAGTGGTTTTTCATGATTAATAGTTGGAACATTTTTCAATTACGTTTGACTGAGACAACAAAATTTCAAAAATTGTTCTCTGAGTCACTTGAGACTACTTAACCAAATCGTATATCAGAACTAGCAACTTATCACAAATGCTTGATTCGAGTTACGTGTACTCGAATTTGAACTCGAGTACGTGAATATCCATCTTGACTTGCTTCTCTGTCCTCGATTCATAGTGTCAAATATAGAAAATAATCATGAAATAATTCAAAAGTATTCAAGTAAAAACATGAATTGAAAAATTTTCCAACCTCAACTTCAGTATTTTAACACAAAAACACCCAGTATTTAGATTTTCATCTTTTAATATTCCAAGTTCGAAGACATCGAAATTGATCCGATAACAAAATATTTTCATTAAGTTGTAAGTTTCATTTGAATTTCAATTTGGCTTTTTTTTGTTTTTCGTTACCATTCAGAAAACTGGGAGCCAGCTTCATCTTGGAGGGGAGATGTGTCAAATATAGAAAATAATTATGAAAAAATTTAAATTCATTTAAGTAAATACATGAATTGAAAGATTTTCCAACCACAACTTCAATATTTCAACACAAAAACAGCCAGTATTGAGAATTCCATCTTTTGATATTCCAAGTTCATAGACATCAAAATTGATCATATCACAGAATATAAAACAATCTACAAATACGCTAACTTTGCACAGATTGCATGCTGAGCATTTTACCTTAGTACAGTGACCGGATCAAAGTTGCAATGTCATAAATATTGAGGGAGGTCAAGATCATTAACAGACAGTATTCAGATTTTGAGTATCTATCAACAATACAGCACATCTCCTCCTCTGCGATTCTTCTGGGTGGCAGTATACTGTAAATTTTTGGTGTTTTAATATATTTTTTTTGTTAACATTTGAGTGTGAGTTTAGTTTTATTGTTTCTTTTACAACAAATATGCAATTAAGTTTCTACATGAGTTTTTTTATTATTTTGGGTGAATGATGAATGGGTGAAACATCAAATAAAATTCTCTCGTTAATAGCCAAGCGAGTAGTGAGTTGCGAGTCACTAGGATAGCACGGAGACTAGATGTCTGCATCGAAGCGTTCAGTCCGCAAAATGATCGAGCCAAAGCAGAAAGTACTGCAGTATCCCGATACTTCACAATTACGCTCTGCTGTAAGAGGTTGACGATAGGGATCATTCATCACTTGTGTACACGAATGTTATGGTTATGGTCGATGGTGCATAAATATATCTGTACCCGAGGTCTTCTTAAAGTTTATTTTGTATATGGGGTCCTTTCTTAAAGTCATACCACCAGACAACATGTTCGTCATGGCTGCTATGATGTTGTCTTCAATATCTTAGTTCATCACAAATGCATGATGGCTATAGAGGTTTTTCTCACATAGTGCAGGGCATGCCACAAGGTGCATAAGATCCTAGTATGTACTTCAGTTAGTCCAGCATATAGGTCTTAGCTGATATCCATCGACAAAATGAGGCCCTGATAGTGCTTTTATAACTCCTACGGTATTTCATCAACACCGGTGTTGCCCTACTCTCCGGGACGAGATATGTCGCATTTATTATACATATGTGTTCTCCTCATACAATTTAATAAATCGTTGACGTTTCAGCTTCTGTCGTGACAAATATCGAAAAAACGGATAAGATTTGGAGATTTTCTCTTCGACTTCCATAGACTACATCTAAATTAATCTGTCAAGATAGTTGTTTTGATTATTGGAGTCCTTGGTGTAATGATGTCCCCTCCACTCTCGAATCTCAAGATCATGCCGGCTTGCTGCACTGAGGCAGAAATCTCAACTGGAAAAAAGCAGAAGGCTGCGCTTATCTTTTCTTGGGGTGCATGATTCTCGGACCTAATGCTCACTCACTTAACGGTGTGAGGAGTGAGGCACTGGCGCGCCCTCCCGAATATATCAAGGCTTCGGGGCTAGAGCCTGACCAGCGCAACTTCAGGAATAGTAATGATAATAACAACTACTATTGTGATTATTACTAAAATTATCATCAATTTTCTATATGTGGAATATATGTCTCCCATAACCAATTTCTCAAAAAAAGTTACACGATGCCTCATTTTGTCTTTTTGTCAACCCCATTCTGCGAAAGATATCAAAGCATATAATCGGGAAATTATTTTACTATTCTTGATATTGCTGAGAAGTGAGTTTAATAGTGTTTTCAGAGATAAATGAAATTGACAATGATAAAAACTATGTGATTTTTATTGCAAATGGTCTAACAATGATTAAATTCATACCTACGAACCATATCACTTTTTGATTGAATCAATATTATTCTCGACGAATTTTCTACAGAGACTTAAAAACCTATCATCTGTTTCTTTTTTCCCTCTCGGGTAATACAGACTGTTCAGGTAAAAAACATCACTGCGATGTTAATCCCAAGCAAAAAATAGAAAACACCTATTCCTTTCATTTTCACTATCTTCATCTAGTTTTCAGAAAAATGCTTTATTATTTCCATCCATAGATCTAAACAAAATCTCATTCTCTTTGCCCTGATGCTATTAGGTTTTCGAGGGCTGAGATTTTCTCACTGCACATGACCCGTTGTTACCCAAAGAAAATTGATAATACTATCCATGATGACAATTACAAAATTTTCACAATAAATTTTGTTAAATACCCGATTATATTCTATAATCAGTGTCATGAAATTTTCACTACTGTATTCAGTGGATGCGCTGTATCCACTACTTTCTTTCAGTTGCAATTCATTATTTGGGGTGTGGGACTACCAATCACCCCAAACTCGAGGTATAGCACCATTGCACCCAGGGTCATGACACAGGCAGTAATGTTTCGCAAACGATGCCGGACTGGCCACACAAACCGGCGGGAAAGTAATCTCACCTCTGTATTTAGAGCCCTGCAGAGGAGGGCCAATATTTCCCTAGATACTTGTGGAAATAAAATGCAAAGTAGTAATATATTAAAAGTATAATCAGATGGAGTGAGTGAGGAACAGCATAAGTTTCCTAGTTAAAGCTGACGTTCAGAACCGAAAGGAAGATGCGATTCACTGAGAGGTAATCAGAAAAGGAGAAAGCTTTGACGAGACTTTCTGGGAATAACGTTTGATCTATACCTTCGTTCTACATGAACTCTCTGGTTGATAAGCAGAAGTTAACATGAAAGACTGAATTATATCACACAAAATGAAAGACAATCGTGAGTAATCTGAAGAAAGTTATGAGGTACGAGGAGGTGAATAAAATAACTTACGGCATGAAACTAGACTTACTAGTCTAGAAACAGCAAGAAGGAAAGATGAGGACAGAGGATAGTTATAAAACTCTCATGACTGGAAGAACTACGATAGATAAATGAGGTTCTTGGAATACTGGATGAAAAAAGGGGAGAAAAAAGATAGATTGATGGATGTAGCCATTACTCCGTGGTACTAGATCATAATGATAAATGAGAATCAAAACTTTCTATGTTTTAATATTAAAAGTGGTATAAAAACATAGGAAGTTTCAATTCTCATTTTTCATGAGGTAAAAGATGCTTATAGAACAATTTCAGATATTAGGAATGAAATAGAAGCCTTTATGAGGGAGACCAATGAAGATAAATGGGTAGCATTTCATCGAATAAAGGAGATAAATGTCTCAAAAGTGGGGAAAATGGAAAGAGAACAAATTGGGAGAAAAACGTGTGTGCTCATTGTTGAACAAAAACTCAAGAAACTATGGAAAGATGTTAAATACAGTATAACAAATAATAGAGGATCTCCTGATCACTAAAGAAGTACAAGAGATAGTGAACTATTGATTGTTATAGAAAATGGCAAAGACGTATCAATGGTGATCAAGTGAACAGTGGAAGAGAAATATGAAGCGATGAAAGTACGAAACATTGAATCAAGAAAGACCCAATAGACAATTTTCAATCAGTAACTTGAGACCTGGATTAGACAGATCTTAAGCGTCTATAATCTCCTTAGATAAGAAGGAAGCAGAGTCTTTGCTAGAAGGATCCTTGCAGATAGGCATTGTGGACTTTGATGTATTCGAAAAACTGAAACTATTGTGTTGGTAATTTGGGCATAAACCAGGGGCTGCAATAGCCCTAACAGGAGAAATACCTACTTGAAATGCGTCGAAGTGTGGCACTAGAATAGGGGTTCCTGAAGGCTTTGCGTGAAGCGGAGATGTGGAATAAATTGATCCAAATACCAAGTTTGTAAAGCGTGAAACAAAATGCATCTGTAGTAAAAAGAGGTAAACTGAGTATAGACGTAAATGAAAATTATACAAACTGGTTGTGGAGGGGAATGCTCATGACTTAGCGTATGATACTTGTAGACAGATGAAAATAGATCTGATGATTGTCAGTAAACCAAACAAGAATGAGTTGAAGGGGATGTAATGGCTGGGATATTCTAAAATGGAAAAGAAAGTATCACGCGTGAATAATAAAGTCTAGTTAAAGTCCATTAGAAGCAAAGAGGGATACTCAATATTCGAGTCTGGAAGGGGATAAGCAAAATAAAATAAAATAAGAAATTCAACCTTTTGGAGATGAAAAGGTATGACGACAAAATGTTAAATGAATTGGGAAATCTTCAGAAACGAGGAATCGACCATTTATCTGGAAGGAAAGAAAATATACAAAAAAACGCATGAAAACGGTGAAAGCAAGCTGAGGAATCTCATTAAGAAACGGAAGAGGGTAAATAAGAGATGATCTTGGTAGACACATGAGATCGGGATTCTGAGAAAAACCTGTATCGCTGAAAAAGTTACAAGAAATCGAAACGCACTTCGAACAAATACAAAAACAAAAAAAATCACCTGGAAAACAACAAGGCCACACCTTGAGTAAAGAGCTACAATATAACTCAATCTTGCCAAGAAGAAATGAGATCGTGAAAACTTCGTTTGACCCAGTTCTAAAAAGCTGAAATATAGGAGTAGATTAGAATAAATGCAACTCTCTCGGAAGAGGAACTTAAAGTAACTCACAAACGACTGAACACTGAATAGCCACTGAAGAAATTCGATTTACTCCTGAAGTAGTAATAGCGATATGTAGTTTGGAACTTGAATTCATTTATTTAGGTCAGTATGTCTTTTGACTAACTTCAGTAAATTATTTGAAGCTACGTTTCGAAACAGGCTAATGCCAGAAATAGAAGAAAGAGTGGCTCCTCCCAAAATTAGTACGGCTTTGAGAAACACACCCCATACTGCTGGATGCAAAACAAGTCAGAACACAACAAAGTAATGTAAGAGAACATGTTGCGTTTTAGTAGTTGTGGATGTGCGTAACGCATTCAACCCAGCGAACTGATTATTGATTGTTGAGAAACTGTAATAAATGGACTTATCAAGATATTTGATTAAACTTCTGGCGAACTACTTCATTGGTAGAAATTTCGAGGTTGGCTCGTAGGAACATAAAATCATAGGAGTAAACCTACTACAGGGGTCGGTACTAAGACCTGAACTGAAGTATGCTGAATAACGATATACTGAACTCTGAACTTCAGAGGGCGCTTACACGATGGTTTTCGCAGAAGACCTCATGATGATGGTATCTCAGAACTGTGCATAGATAGATAGTGATGAGTCATAAGCAGAAAGTGGCACTGAAAACACAAAGGAAAAGGAAATATGATGGCATGAAATGTATATTTGGGGTTACGAGAGTGATGCCTGGAAAAATCCTGAAATGTCTTGTAATCATCTTTAATAATATAGAAACCATTGGAAAGCACATTGAAGAAACTGCAAAGGGAGTGTAGAATAGAATAGCCCAACTTGCGGGAATGATATCAAATATAAATATGCCACGTAGTCAAAAATGGACAGTTTCATGTGAAGTAGATCAACTCATATTGTTGTATAATTCATCAACTTGGAATTAGGCGGATCTTATTGAAACATATAGAGAAATATTGGCAAATACACAGTGGAAGGGCTTTTTGAAAATGGTGAACGGCATCAGC
>WOGN01009923.1:0-10624 GCA_015342105.1 Leptinotarsa texana | reverse complement strand
ATTAGGAAAACTTTTATTCATGTTATTAAAACAAACATTCCAATTTGAATTTTAAAACTAATCTAATGTGAAGGATGAATTTGATGTTTTTTTAACAAGTTTGTTGATATCAGGCTCGAATTTACTCAAAAACAGCCGTAAGTCACCGCGTTCGGTAATCTGCAACCCATTTCTTTTTTTAGTTAGCAACGTTGCCACAGCACTAAATCCACGTTGACACAAATACGATGATGGGAATGTTATCAAAAATCGTTGAACGATGTAGGCAAAATTCTTGATATCCAATTTTGAATTTTATTTTTATTTCCTCGTTTGTTATCAGTTCTATGAGTTCTTCTTCCAGCAACACCCAGTCCGCTATTTCCAATTTTAAAATATCCTGGAATCGTTCTGTGAAATCACTATGGAGGTTCTCCAAATATAGGCAGTAAACAAGCAAGTCGTCGTTGTTGAAGGATACTGCTGACAAATTAGGGAAATTGCTAAACTCACGTCTGCCGATATTAAAGAGCTGTTTCGAATTTTATTGATAATATATTGCAGTGATTGAGAGAAGCGCTCACTCAAATTTTTCGCAACCAAGTGTGTTGCCTATAAATGACGCAATGTACAGCGAGCACATCTGAAATATTATTTTTCAAGTACGCTATGAAGCCTTTGCGACGTCCTGTCATAGCCGGAGCACCATCCGTAGCAACTGATATAATATTCTTCAGTGGAATTTCTTTCTCATCACAAAATTTTTCCAGTATATTATATATGGTTTCTTATTTTGTATCCGTCTCTAAATTTATGGAAAATAGTAGTTCTGGATATATTTTCTCATTTTTAATAAACCTCACGAACAACAATGCTTCATTGGTTGGTAAAGTGGAGTCATCTATAACTGAATTGAGAAGTATTCAGGTGATTGCACAATGACTGTTCAATGTTTTCAGCCATCTCATCAATAAGCCTTTGCACGGAACTATTGCTCAAAGGAAATTTTCAGATAATATCTGGTGCTGGTTTATGGACCACAGTAGTTATTACTTCTTTTATTGTCGGTAAAATTAAATCGTCTCCAATAGTGTGAGGTTTACCTGTTTGAGCAATTAGCAAGGAGATATTTTATTAAGATAGGAGTCCGTCATCATCTTGCTTAGAAGCTTTGACACAGTTAGCCGAGCTGAGTGTTTCTTTTCCAGTTCTTGAAAATAATACACATTTTTGCCTTTTTTATCACAATGCATTTTATTCAAATGATCTTGTAGCCTTGAGGGTTTCATCGTTTCGTTCGAAAATGTTTTTTGACATATAGATGAAGATGGATTTGTGGGATTTTCAATAAATCCATATTTTATATATACCGCGCTATACTGCCGTTTCTTATTTTTTGCTTCCGACATAATTTTGTCTTCAAAAATGCCGAAGTAAAGAATTGAGTATTAAAAACTTGCCAATATTGACACTACTTACAATATTCACCACCGCACGTACAGCACTTCATCTACTTAGTCGCTAACTAAATTCACTTGTTTTCGTAATATCGTCGAATGATGTTACTGGCTGGATGGCGGGCGGGCCTAATACTTTCAAGAATGGAGACTAGAAACTTCTCGTTTTTGCATTGAAGCTTACATACAGTTTGACAACTATCGGACAGCAAATATTTTTAAATTAGCCGCCGCCCCATAAACCCTTCACCGCCCCCAAAACTTATCTGTGCCCTTTACTGCATGAATATCATTGCTGATAATTGGCGTCGCTGTTATAAAGATAATATTTTAAATTCATGTAGTAGGTCCAAAGACCTTGTTGAGTTATAGTTTGACCACCTTGATATCGCTTAAAAAATAGATACCTCAAGAATTTGTTCTGAATTTTCTCTAGTTCTTTCATATGGGTTTGGTACTCCAGCGCCCACTTTGAAAAAGACTTATCTTAATTTCCCTACAATGTAGGTTAATGTAGTGACACCTATCAGTAGTAGTAGGGGTATAATTATTACTAGAAGACGCACCTCAACTTTTCTGGCGTTCTTCCTTCAAGTGCTCTCTCACTCATTTAACTTGTTAAGCTCAAAAATGCTTCCTTGGTGCACACTCTCTCTCTCACTCTGAATAAGGCCCCAGTAGGGGCCTATGGGATTCCCCAAATAGCTTTTCACTAATTTGAATCTCATTTATTCAATAGAATGCACTACGTGGTATTATGTTATATGTAGCAACTGCAAGGTCGACAGAGTATAATTATATAAATCTGATATCTGGTGTCATCGATAGCACCGTTGAAGTTTCCCCCATAAGGAAGAAGCATTAGCATCCATGTTATTTTCATTATATATTGCTGATATACATACTCGTTGGGATGTTCAATAACACTCTAAACAGACTACTCATCATTGTTAGTTTCGAAAGAAACTGAAGAAGTAACATGAAAATAGTTGCAACATATCATTCAAAATGCATGAGACTTTCAATCAGCTAAATCTCAATCTAAAGGAAACAAATTTCCGGATGTTCTACACTATGCAACATCCAAAAATATCGTATTTGTATCTACCAAAAATAGTCCTACAACCACTACACTACTACAACCACCTACAACTCCCAAATGAAGATATACTTTCTACAACACCACTGATGCTTAGAAGCGGTTTAAAGCATTTCTAATCGAGAATTAATTATATACACACGAGGTGTTTTCAACTCGTAATATTCTTTATTAGGAGTTATTCCAAACAGTTTTATTTTTAATTTGATACAACTGGTTTTACATCATCTATGAATACTCATACCATATAGTATGCTCACACTGACTATTCGGTGTGATATAAAAATTATAAGTAATAGATTCTTATTTACATGTAATATTTATTACTAAAGACTTTGTTTTTCGAAAGCAACAAATTTCCTGGTTTAGTTGAAAAATATCGATGAAAATTTGATACAGAAACATTCTGTATCAACTAAAAAAATATATTTCTTCGTTTTTAAACTGGGGATTACATTTTCCTAAAAACTATATGTTTCAGGTATAGCTGTAGGAGTATTTTCAAATGATAATGCTTTGACAAATTTGGGTCTCTTTCTCGCTCCAGCTCTGGCCGCAGGTTATAATATTGTTCTTCAAGTGGGAACCAAACTGGCACCTGCTGCATTTTTAATCAAAGATCTTGCTACATCAGTGGGGTGAGTAGTAATAAATGGATAGTGGACCTCAATTTTATGTTAATTTTCAGGATACCTGAGGATACATTTCGTCTTGTACCATCTGATGACTGTGAACTTCTGCCGTATCTGAGTAGTGAAAAAGTTGCTGTACTCTCTTTGTTTGTTGATCTAAAGTCTCAGAAGTACCGAGGAATCAATAGCAGTGGTAAAAAAATTCTCCAGTGTATGTTTTCACAATAAGCATTATATTGCTCATTCAAAAGTATAAAAAATGTTTCAGTCTCTTCTTACAAAACGCCCGTGATTATTTTTGATAGTGCCGATCTGGATTCAGCTTGTGAAGGCGTAATAGCATCAGCATGGGGATATCGAAGTTTGGTAGGTAAATGAATTTTTGATTGAACAATGAGGTCTTATACGATGCAGACATAAAAAGTCGCTTCTTAAGTTTTGAATGGGACATATATCAAGTTTTGATAAGAAAATCATTTTTTTATTCAGATATGAAGAGCAGTCTTTTTTGACGAGTTTTTCAATACCCCTTCCAAAACTGGTTTATTTTTGCGAATCGTATCATCATCAGTTTCTGGGCAGTAATGAATTATTTTTATAAGAATCTGCTAACAAACGATAAACATCATAATTTCAATAAAAAATCCATTCAAAACACACTATTATTGACGCCATTAGAAAACAGGTAGAATTGGAACCTCTGGCATAAAATGAATCTATTGAAAACACTTTTCCCACCCCAGAACAGAAATACTGTCTTTCGACACGTGTTTCGCTAACCAAATCATTATTATCAGGAGATGACGTCAAGAAACTGTATTTTTGATCTGGTGTGGAAAAAGTTTTTTTAGAAGATACACGTTATGCAACCGCTGTCCATTTCAGAACTTTTAGAGGGAATAAGAGGCCCTTGCAAATAATTAATCCCAGGAACAGTTCATAGTAAAGATATAAATTTAAAAAAAAATTTCATCATTGTCGTGAATGATGAACATTTTGAACATTTACTGGAACGAACTAAAGTGAGTTTTGAATACAATTTTCTTTGAATTTATATTTATCATTTGTTTGCAAATTCTCAAGATGAATAGCAAACACCTATTTACTAATGAATTGCTCATCTGATATCCAAAATTAGGTGTCAGATAGATAGTTGAAAATATCGTAGACTTGAGATATATAACAAGACTCTTTCTATTAAAAAAAAGCATCCTCTCAACAACTAGCGATGCATCACTGTTATTTTTCCTAATAAAAAGTATCGAAAATGATGCCTTCTCATGTAAACTTTGTTCGACCTTGATATCTTGTCCGATTCGAAAGGAACAGACTCTACACTATACTAACATGAAATTAAATTTCGGTTCTCAAAACATAGGTATAGTTTCTTTTTTTTTCAGTTGCCCTGGTCCAGTAATATGATTTTAGTCCAGGAAAACATTTTTTCAGTATTTCTGAACAAATTGAAGGCGAAATTAAAGTCATTGAAAATTGGCAATTCTGATGATAAAATGGTGGATATTGTTTGGGGTGGTGAGCCACGCTCAAGCAAACTGTCAGCTTTGGTAGATTTGGCAGAGTCTCAAGGAGTAGAAATTTTCCAAACAGAAGAGAATTCTAACACTTGGTGTCCAACATTATTCATAGGAGGAAGGGTTCAAATGAATAGGGTTTTAACTTCTGACTGTCAAGAAGCAGATGACGTTACTGTTTTAGCTTTCAGATCCATAGACGAAGCTGTCAATTTGGCAAATAATACAAGACAAGGCCTTGGGGCCTCGATTTGGTCAGAAAATGTTGGTGTTGTAAACGAGGTTGCTAGAAAACTAAAAGTAAGACAATTTGTAGACAATAATCATTTTTATCTCCAACTAGTTAAGTAATCTATGTGCATTTGAATAATTCATTTTTTACAAGTGTGAAACTTCATTTTATTTTGGGAAAGAAAGTTTTTGGCTTTCTACTACTCCATCTTGATACAAAAAAAGAAGGGTGAGGGAATCTTCCAAAGAAAGGTAGGAAGTAATAAATTTGAAAATAAGTAACTCTATTCATGGATGTGTAGATCATGAAAAGAAGTAACTTTCAGACACAAACTGAAAGAAAGTTCTCCTGAAACAGCAACTTTCATATAGACATTGAATTACACGAAAGAAAAAAATTCTTTCGAAACAAATACTTCTAAATGAACACTGAATTATACAGAAGATACTTTTCTCTACTCATTTTGTATTTCAAATACTCGTTGTGGAATAAAAATCAAATATCATTCACAAGAGTTCTACTTTAAATGAATGGTAACAAATCGCACTTAAATGGAATTCTGTCTTCCTCCCTAGTATATATCGATGTTTCGTGTAATTCATAAATGAATTGTGCGTATTTTCTCTAATGTTATCCAATTTGGTACTGAAGAGCCTTAGGACAAGTGTCTTGAGGCGAAACATCAATATATACTAGGGAGGAAGACAGAATTCCATTTAAGTGCAATTTGTTGCAATTCATTCAAAGTAGAACTCACGTGAATGGTATCTGATTTTTATTCCACCACGAGTGTTTGAAATACAAACTGAGTAGAGAAAAGTATCTTCTGTATAATTCAGTGTTCATATAGAAGTATTTGTTTCAAAAGAATTTTTTCTTACGTGTAATTCAATGTTTATATGAAAGTAGCTATTTCAGCAGAACTTTCTTTCAGTTTGTGTCTGAAAGTTACTTCTTTGCATGATCTACACATCCATGTATAGAGTTGGTTATTTTCAAATTGATTACTTCCTTCCTTTCTTTGGAAGATTCCCTCATCCTTTTTTTTTGTATCAAGATGGAGTACTAGAAATCCAAAAACTTTCCCAAAAATCAATCACTCCTAAAAATATAACCCCTTCAATTCAAATAAACTTCATATAGTCATCAATGTATTTATTCAATTCCCAGACTACTTGAAAAATTTGGAATGGTAGAGATAATATATCTCTTCCAAACTGATAATTCCATTCGAATCAGTCATACAGAGTGGGTAAAAAATGTATATTATTCAGTGCAATACTTTTTAATAAGAAAAACTGTGGTGTAACTCTTCGAGAGGGTATCTAATGATACATTGTTTGATAGATATCTCAATTCTCTATTCAAACCTGGATATATTTTTTTAAAGTGAATCGCTCTTTTCTGAGTAATCACCAGTTTTATATATTATTTTTGAGAATCTGCAGATAGACGAAGTTGAAAAAAATATTCACAACTCACTCGCTTATCTCAATAAATGTTTACCATTAACTTCCTTACAATTAATTTTTCATCCCTTTCAAAGAAAATATACTGAACTATTTAATTTTATTTGTTGAAGTTTAGTACATTTGAAAATTCTGAACGATGTTTCATAAAAAAGTTCTCTAGCTATATTAAATATAATTGGAATTGAATTTTATCTTTATTTTCGTTCTGATCAAAAAGTGAATTCAGAATGTATCCGTCTTTCTTCAGTGAATGGAGGTGATGACTGCTACTATCACATTGAATATAAGCGTTGTAATACAGCCAGATCTAAGTAGCAAGTAAGGAATCACCCATAGGGCTTTAATATGCATTAAACAATTTCTGAGGTATTGCATAAGATAATAGATATATTCTCATAAAATGGTTATATCTGAAAAAATAAAAAATTCACGAGTTTTCTGAATATTTCTCAACTGTTTAAAAAATCTGAAAATTAAGGATGTCACTGTTATTTTAGGTTGGCAATGTTTGGGTAAATAGCAGTTATGGTTCTACTACACCAGCTGTGGCAATATGTCCGGTGAAAGAGAGTGGCGTTGGATATTTTGGGGGAAAAGAAGGTTGATGAACTTTTTTTTTCTTTCATTTTTTGATCCATATATTGCAGGATTTTTGGAATATGTTGAACCTGAGATACAATCGGTCAATTCTGTTCGCAAGGCAAGTTCAAATGCAAACATATCAGTTGCTAGTATTATAGAATCCGCCAGAAGGTCACAAGAGAACTGGAGCAAGGTACCAAAAATTGAAAAATCCAAGATATTTCAAGAATATGCAGAATATTTAGATAACCAAAAGAGCAATAAGTAAGTATATTGCGATTTAATATGTGAAATGTGAAACATTCCATATATAGAATTTTAAAATGTAATATTTAGGTACTTATGAAAGTACTTTTTATATTCATATATACACTCAACATCTTTTTGTGTGTGTTAGAAACACTTAAAGTTGTTGAAGAGAGTATTTGATCCAAGTTTTATACACATGCACGCTCACAGTCACGCAAGCAAATTCTTGCAGCTTTTGTCGTAATATTCAGAATTCTTCAGACGAAGTAAATTGAGAAAATGATATTTGATACTGAATAATGTCATCCCGGGTGGGCATCCATTCGTCTTTGACATCACAAAGTTTCAGCAAGATCACACTAGCCATATTAATGTGCTCTGCTTGGTAACTGATCTTGAAACTTTCAAGTTGTAGAAAAAGTTCAATACTTATGTTTATGGTAATTTTTCCCAGAATAATTTGACTGTTGATTTAGTTAAGATTCAACTTGAATATCCTATTTTGTAAATATGTTCCCGATGAAGTGGAATTCGACTTGTTCCATAATCATATGCATTATTGCATGACTCTGTTTTCAGATCAAATTTATCTGATTGGATACTGTCTACGATTGATGACATCTACGAGTCTCTGAAGGATTCATATCAAGAAACTCCAAATCTAACAAGTTCATATAACTTGAATACTCTGACAGAGCCCAGGGGAGTAGTTGCAATAGATATTTCGCAATCTGAGAATAGAAAATTGATTTTCACAGCTTTGTACCAAGGAAATGCTGTACTGCTTTTTAGAAACTCAACTTGTTCCTCGGAGTTTCTTACTAAGCTATGTTCCTTACTACCAAGAGGTGTATTCAGCATTGTGCCGTACAGTTTGGAAGCTGTGAAGGATATTTCTGTCAATAAATGTGTGAATGTTTATTTTGGGAATGACATAAATTCCGTTTTTGGATGTTTGCCTATTTCTGAATCTACAGTGTTCACGAAAGTGTCTGACGAATGGAGTGATATCCACAGAAAAGTAACTGTTTTGAAAAATATCTGGTCTGATATTGGAAAATCAAGTACTTGTAATTTGGGTAACTATTGAAAATAAAGCAGAATGTGTAAATAATTCATTTACTATCTTGATCTTTCCCTATTTCTTCCCATCACCATGAGTAAATAAATATACAGGGTATTCCATATTCGATGGTCTATTAGACGTATCTAAAAAACAAAAAAAAGATGAGAGTTTTAAATTTTGGTTACCGATGTAAATGGTTGTGATCTATCCTTTGGGAATATTTTCATGATCGCAATGTTGCCACAATTACATGTAACAGACAAACTTGGGAACTTCAAATGGAACACTATATATTATATCATTTTTGAATTCTGCATCAAAATCCATATTTTTTTGTTGAACATGTTCTATACTTATCTCTTATCGTTTTTATAATATTAATTATTTTGTAATTTATTTGGCGAAAACATGGTATTTTTAATATTTAATATCGCATGAATTAACTGATACATGGAACTCAACTTCTGGCAACGTTGAGATAAGATATGATGGTTGTTATTTCAGAATGAAACCCAAATTTTATTTTATACAGAGTGTCTGAAAAATACGTCTCAATTTGTATCTTCGATAAACGACCATAACTATTTTTTTCGAATCGAACACCCTGTATATTATTCCATTTTCGAATTCAGTTAACTAATATGAACAACTTTATCCAACTATGTCCTATACCTATCCTTGACCATTTATGAGATATGAATTCTTCTATACAAATATAACATTTCAAACACAAAATTCGGGGAAAAATGTATTATTGAACATATCGAATAATAAATAATGACTGTACATTAGTTTAGAAAGGTATGATAGAATACATGAATGGAATTTCATAATGGGTGTATGACAAACTTTACTATTTTGGCACAAACACTAACACTTTTCAAAATTAAATTGATAACAAAAATAATTCTGCACTCGAAAACAAGAGATAATATTGTGAAACCAGCTTCGCAATTATTTGACATTCGATACTGATATGACAAAAATTCAGTAGCTCATGTGCTTGAAATGCTGACCATTTATTTGTAAACATTGATAGATTGATGTTATTACGTGATCAGTCATGTTAGTGCCATTTCGCAAAATTCTGTTCGTTTTGGTGGATCATCTCTATGCAAAGCTTGCAGCCTAGTTAATTTATAATCGTGCATATTATGTTTTTATAAAATTCTCCATATAGAAATTCGCGATATTCCCAGATCAACTGCAGCACTAGATACTGATGCATGAGAATGAGCATAAAAATATCCTAAAATGTTTAATTTTCCATATCACCCGTGACCGGACTCACAATCTCAATATGACAGTCGGACAGTTTACGCTTGAAGAAGCTATTGTATACAGAAACGCGTGTCGCGGTTTTTGTAAAATCCTTTATCGTGAAAATTATACAATAAACTATATCAATTAGTTTTGAACAAGGTATTGTCAAATCCATTATTGTGTTTTTTAAATCAGACTTAGATCATGACACACCATTATCCCTGCCGAAATTCGGTTGTGAAATTCAAAATTAATGTTTTGACATTCGAGTAGATGATTGGATATAGAAAATGTTTCACCATATTTATTTAAGGAGTGAATTTTAGAAGGCCCCAAGACCTAAGCTGAAATTTTAAGAATGCTTGCATAGAAGCAATTTCTTTTAAATAGTTCATATCTCATAAACGGTCAGAGTTAGGTATAGGACATAGTTGATCAAAATTGGTCACATTGGTTGGCTGAATTAAAAAATTGAATAATATACAGGGTTTTCCATTTGACAAAAATAGTTATGGTTGGTTATCAAAGATACAAATTGAGACGTATTGTTCAGACACTCTGTTCAAAATAAGATTTGAGTTCTATTCTGAAATGATAATCACCATATCTAATCTCAATGTTGCCAGAAGTTGAGTTCGATTGTATCAGTTGATTTAGGCTGTATTAAATATTAGGAATACCATGTTTTCGTCAAAAATAATTACAAAATAATTAATATTTGAAAAACGATGAGAGATATGTACAGAATATGTTTAATAAAAGTAATTTGGATTTTGATGCAGAATTCAAAAATTGTATAATGCATAGGGTATTCCATTTGAAATATCCAAGTTTCCATCACCGCAACATTGCGGTGATGGAAATATTTTCAAAAGATAGATCACAACCATTCACATCGACAACCAAAATTCAAAACTCTCATTTTTTTGTCCTCTAAAAACGTCTAATAGACCATCGAATATGGAATAGGGTAAAGTGGGAATAACTGGACATACAGGTTAACTGAACAGCTCACAATATTAGCCATCTCTTGACAGATAGCAGAATTTACTTTCTTACCA
>WOGN01009922.1:0-10625 GCA_015342105.1 Leptinotarsa texana | reverse complement strand
AAAATTCTCCGAATCTTGGCAGGAATTGAACCTCAAACATCGTGTAGAGACCTTTTCAAGTAAAGCAAAATATTAACTCTTGCGGATATATTTATATATGAAATGTGTGTTTATATTTATATAAATCAATCAAAGTTCGAACGACATAGCTCCTATCATAATAGTATTGTTACAAGAAATCGTAATAATTTCTTTGTGAAACCCTATAAATACAACCTAACTGGCCGGTCCCCTTTTTACTTGGGATTGAAAATGTTCAACAAGTTACTTTCTTTTCTAAGAGAAATTGACAGAATCCATGTTTTTAAATTCAATTTGAAAATGTTTTTATTGAATTATAGATTTTATACCGTACAAGATTTTTTTAATGTGACTGTTTGATGTTCTTGATTGTATTCATTCATATAACTGACTATTCCAATACATCCAATACAAAAAAATAAAAGAATATTATTATTATCACTCGCCTCGTAATTTATCAGATGAATGGTCTATGAATAATGGAATACCTCAGGGATCCATCTTGGGTCCTTCCCTTTTTGTAATCTATATAAATGATATATACCATTACCTTTTACCCAGTACAATAATCTGCTTTGCCGAAGACATCACAGTGTTACAATCAAATTATGATATCTCAAATTTACTTGTAAATGCCAAAGCAATCGAAGATAAAGCAGAATACTGATGTACATCCAACAAACCGAAACAACAGGGAAAAAATTTAGAAAATAACTATATCTTCTAATACCAGCGTAACAACCAAACCTCATGTTGAATCATTAGGTATAATTTATAGACGAGTCGCTTCGACGGGAATCACATATTGATCATCTCTGCAAAGAACTCTCGTTTCTACTGAAAAAAGCATTTAGCCATAAAACACTTCTCACTTCGCATCATTCCCTTTTTCACTGTCACTTTTCATATGGGATACTTCTTTTGGGTAGATCTTCTTACGCGATGAGAGCTTTTAGCATGCAGAAAAAATCATCAGAATTATTGCTGAAGCTCCATTCAACACACATGTAGGACAACTCAGATAGCCAAGGTTCAGGCTTGAAATGTCAGTACGAAATTCTCTAGACGTTAAATCATTCAACAAACTTCCAAATAGGTAATGTGACTGAATTGAATTTTAACTTGTTCAATAGGAAAATCAAAGAGTACCTTATACAAAATTGCTTTTATTCTGTACTTGACTTCATGCAAAGTACATATTCAGACTAAATTGTCTTAATTTTTCAAATTACTATTTATATATTTAAGAACATTTTTTTATAATTCGTTTCTTTATGTGTTAAGTATTTTGTGAATCGTTTTCAAAATTTGTATTTAATGCTGCTTTTATATTGTTCTCTCTATTGTTCTCACAATAATTTGAACCAACTGTCTATGACTTATCACAGACGAAATTTCATAATATAATAAAAATCTATCTATCTAACTTTATAAGTTTATTAGTAATCAATCAACTTCAAACCCACATAAATAATTACTTCGACAAATAATAAAATATTAAACACAATTATTTTTATCTCCAGAAAATAATAGTCAAACACGAATCAATTTTCCACTATTGTGTTATTATTTTCGAAGTCTGATTCAATCATGCGTCGGATTTCGTTTTCCTTCTGCGCTATTGTTGTAGCTAATTCTACATTCCTATCGTAAATTTCCTTCAATACTTCTTGAAACATTGTGATTTGGTCTAATTCATTTTTCACTTTGTTTCCCATGAACTCAAGAAGAGTTAACACTGCACTCTTCTCATAGTAAGACATTGTATGGAAATCTGCATATTCTGTACCATGTTCCAGATACGTATCTGCTTCCATATTGTCACTTTCTGCTGTTGTGTCTCCTTCCTCAAGCGTTTCTTCTTCTTCCTCCAGCATTTGTTCTTCTCCCTCCAGCGTTTGTCCTAACAGCTCATTTCCTTTTGGTGGATTTTCTTCTTGTCTCTCGCAGAGAAAATCCTCATAGTTTGATAATAATATCTCGTTTTGCTGTGAAACCATGTTAGACGAAATAATCTTGTGAAATGACAAATACATATATATATATGAGGTATGAAGAGGGAGGAAACTCTTTACCTGCTCAGAACAGGTGTACCAATAGAAGTTTGATTAATTTGTACCTCCGAGTCACTATTACCTAAGTTACTTTTGTAACGAGGGTGTGTGGAAGTTGGTGTTCAGTATTCATCTATTTCACATAATTTTTATCATTTTCTTGCTCTGTTTTGCTGTCTTTTGTTTTCACGTTCATTGTTGACACTGCGGTATTTCTGTGTTTGCCTCTATGATATATTGCGCGTACCCCGTACATGATATTCCATTAAAATGCTGGGGAGTGTGGAAGAGTAAACCAGTCACCGTAGTATTTGCTTTATCCCGCTCGTATATTCCCAAAATCCTGAGGAAAAGGACAATATTCAAACTCATTTCCAAAGGAAATACGGTCCACTCAAATGCTTACTCAACAGGTGACATGTTATAAATTCCTCATCGTAACAATGAAAAATTCGCAAAAAAATATTTTTGATTACTTCAGACATGTTGATAATATATTATGAATATGCGAAGAAGAATCGCACTAGAAGGCGTTTCAGTTTCGGTACTGAAAAAATGTTTGATAACTATTTTCAAATTGCTTGAGTTGAAAATACTTTACTTGAACAGAAGAGGACTTGTGATATCATACTTGTTTGTTACTCTTTAACTCCATTGTTCGTTCTAGCTGGATTATGGTTGTGTCATTTGGAATCCAAAGACCTTTTTATATTCTGAAACTACAGAAAAAGTCCAGAAACGATTATTAAGAACACTCTTTTTCAGAAAACACAATGTTTAGCCTTTATTTATATCATATTCTAGCCAATTACAAGAATTTAATATGCAACCATTGAAAGACCGCCGTGAGTTCTCGGAAGTAATTTTTGTTTTTAACATTCTTACAAAACTGAAAGTACCTGAAATTCTCTATAATATTGATTTTATTGTACCTGACGTAAGACTGAGAAGAAGAAACAATCTATTTCATATCTCAAACAATTTATCTCCTCTTTAACAATGTCTCGAAACAGTTAACAAAATGGCGACGAACTGTGAACTGGATATATTCAGTATTGCAGAGGGACAACTCCTCCGAATGCTCAAATGTGTCTCAATATTTTTACGGCAATTTTATTATTTACTGTTTTATCCTAAATAAAAAAGAGATGTTTTCACGGTGTGAATTTTTATGTGGTAATATTTGCTTACCCAGAACATTTATTTGATTTCTCACACTTCCAGTAACCTCACATTTTCTTTATGTCACTGATAATGGTAGTTATTTCAAATGAAAACGATAAAAATATCAAAATGGATGTACCCTTGGATTGTGAATTTAATGCTTTATCAATATGTGTAATAAAAAATATTTTAAACAGAAAAAAGACAAGTTTGTATTCAAAAAAAAAGTTGATGGTGACCATGTTGACACGAAACGTTTTACCAAATATTTATTATTACATATTACACTTCAAATACAATAATATTTTTTTCCATTTTTTTTATATTCTTCGTATCTGTTACGGTTTAGAATATAGCAACGTTACCACGTTGTGAAAGAAACGACCTGTATTTTTAAAATTATCCATGTTCATTTCAAACTAATTCGCATCACCATGACAACTATTGACATCACGATATCAAAGTATGATTATTGCCTTCAGAGATGGTGTAATGGTACCTAATTCCGATATAACCCAACTGGCAGGATGATTCCCATTCCAAGAAACCAGTGTTTTTATGTCGACGACCACTAGTTTGCTTCCTTGCAGTGTGGGACAAACTTCTTTGTTCCTCTGTGTTTGGAATAACCATACAGAATCTCCTTATTGGAACTTTGTATTCGGCTTTCGAATCCACCTCTTCTTCATCCAATAGCCAGTTATCTATAAACATTTTCTCTGGAACTCGTGCAAAAGTCGCTTTATCACGGCAATAGTTGACCTAATATGTACCAAATGATGTAGCCGGTATTGCGGTATCATGGGGAATTTCTTGTAAGTCTTAACAACTGCATCAATTTTGATGCCGACCTTCCTTTCTGAGCCAATTTTGAACCTTCTTCGTTTTGGTGGTTTCAGACTCTGAACTATTTCTTTCATTTCCAGAATCCACGTTCAACCTCATCGATAATACACGTATCACTAACGTTGTTTCTTAAGATAAGGTCACCTTCCCCAACAGCATCCTCTGTAGTATCTAAATATTGGCGTGCGTTGATAGAAAAGAAGAAAGTAAATAAGATGAAATTCAAAAGCCAATATTTTCCTTGTGATCAGTTACAAAAAATAAAAGTCCCTGAACAAAAAGTAAATCGTTTTCACATTTGCAACAATTTTGAAGTGTTATTTTATATACTGGTTAGAAAGGAATACAATTTATATTATGACATTATATAAACGAAGATCTAAATAGTTTTTTTCTGTAGTCCATGAACATTATGAAATTATCCATGAAGTTCATGATGGCGAAGTGTAAAATATTTGCCTGTATGGCATGATACAGCATTTTCAATATGAATCCAACCATCAAAAATTAATCTAAGAGGAAGGAAACTGTTAATTGTGCATTTAACTTCTACCAGACCAAATAAATCCTTTGGAAAGGACCTGAAATGCACCTTTGCCATACCAGAACCACGTTTCGATAACCAAGATAGCACCATCAAGAGATAACTGAAACTATTTTTATTTTACTACATGTTTTCTACCTGTAATTCTGTTTGACCAACATACTTTTTATCGCAATCCTTATTTCCTAATTCCCACACTTTTTCTTTTACGTTGCCCAACATTTGTTGATGTGTTTTTTAATCTTATTGTGTAGTTTAGTTCACATGAGAGAAATATAAATTTTGAAACTTCGTCTTTTTGAAAAATTGAGGATTTACTCATTCATATGTATGGAGGATACCCGTTATTTTAAGCTTTTCTTTGGTAACTATTTCACGATTTTATATATTTCTTTACTCTAGGGGATAACCAGTCTGAAGATACCAGATCTTCCCATTGTTGTAGACAATGGTGAGATTTGTCTGGGCCATATCTCAAAGTGTGAGTATTCTTTGTATATATACCAAATTCTGTACACTTATCGGCGGTTTTTATTGCCAGAACTTTCAGGAATTATATTTTTATTTTTATGGACTTTATTTTTGGGGATGTCTACCTTATTGGACACGAAAAGGAGTACCTTATTCGACACGAATAACAGAACCCCAAATTGAAGTTAAAACTTTCAAAAAAGTGAATATGAAATTGGCTTTCAAAGCTGCTTGAACTCTTCAAAAGCGACACAAAAGACAGGACGAAGAAAAAGGAAAATTCACACACAAAGGAACATATTTCATATTTTTGGTTTCATTGACAAGATAAGTCTAGTGTGAACAAAGTAGGTAAAGTGAAATTATGGAGATAGGTACATGGCAGTAGGTTTTTAGATGCTTTAGAAAGTTTAGAAATTTAATAATGTGAATTTTTGAATCTATTCATTACACGGCAGAGGTTCCTATTACATCTGTCAAAAATCTTCGCTAAAGAAAAAACAACTTCTTCAACTGCATTTACTTCCAGTAAGGTCATGTGAGGCGATAACTCCTATGTCAAGGAAACCAAAAGGCTGTTGAATGTTCGGATTGTGTGAATGTTGTGATTCGGGAAAAACTGAACACGTCTACACCAAACAACATTGTGGCCAATGTCATCCATGATCGGGACTACTGATTTTGAGGAATGAATTACTGATACCATTCCCATCTCATCCATCATCAAAAATTCCAGCATTAGAATATAATAAAAATTCAACACATCATGCCACATATCATTGCATTGCATATCTAGATATCTCTGAGACTAAAATAATTCCATCTGAAGTGACATTTGAAAAGATAGCAAAATAAACAGCACACGTACTGTACTTCCAAATTGAAACCGTTCTTCTTTCTTGCATATACCGATGATAAGGAGAAGTTGAAAGCAACTTAGATACATCTCAAGAAAATTACTGAGTCGACAGGATGACACAAGCTTCATTTACGGCAAGGTACAAGACCTGATATTTTCTTTACGTCGGAGCCATTGTCATCAGTCAGTACTGAAATATATAATATTGAACTGCGATGCAATCCAAGCAGTTATAACGGAGGCGACGTAACGGAGCTGACGGCCGAGACGCAAAGGTCGGCCTCAGCGAAGCGGATCACATATTGGCTAAATTACCAAGAAGACTATTATGTTTCTCCATATTTTTTTGCTCCTCAATCTTCAGCAATCTAAAAAGTTATCAAATCTATAGTCTGAATAATGAATACCTGTAAAATCTAGGTATTAATATGTGAAACGAAATACAGCCTGATATAAACTGTATAATTAGTCAATAAATTGTCGAATTTATAAATTTTGCATAGAAATAAATTCTCAGGTGTCTCAAAATTATTAATGTTGCAAAAAATAATTTCTTTTCGTTCGCTAACTCACAGAATTATTAGTGAAGCAGGTCCTCTCATCTAATTCATGAACTGAATATTTCGGACATATAGTCTGATTCTTTTGTGTCAAATTTTTTGTAAAATGACACCACTTTTATGCTAGCAAGTGCATATATATCTACATTTTTATTTCCATATTACTGCATGGAAAGGGTCGCAATTCTTTCGTAAACAGCGACACAATTGAGGAATACTTTTTTTGTGGGATGTAATGTACAAGGGAAAGAGGCTTTTGACATTCTTCTTCTCCATCTTTATATAACTACTTTTATATGAACATGGAATTATACAAAAACACTTTCACCTATTCAGTTTGTATTCCAAACATTCGTTATAGAATTGAATCAGATCCTTCACAGGATTGCTACACAATATATTATATGAAAGAGGATAGATTTTACTTACATGGAACACTGTCATCTTCAATGGCAGACATCTATGTTCGAAATAAGCCAAACCAATCTGTATCACACTACAAGATGGAAAACCCAATTCATTCATAACATTATGATTTTATGTCACGAATGAGTTAAATGTACGAATGTTATCGATGACAGTACTTAATGACATTCTCTCCTTATTTTCAGGAGAATTTAATTTTGGGGAAAGAAAGATTTTGACTTTCTACTACTTTCATACCAAAAAAGTGGGGAACTTCCATAGACAAAATCACAAAAATTAATCTCCCCTGAAAATATTCCCCTTTCATTTCAAATTAGATGTACATATTTTAATTAAATTATGTCCTATGTATATAAATGTATTTCTTCATAACATTAAAAATAAATAAGTTTTTCCTTTTGTGGACAGATAAACTCAGCTTTTTTACAGCTTTACTGAAATAGTTTAAGTCGATTTGATTAATTGACAAGAAAAACAAATTGTTGGAATAACAACAATAAATAATTCTGTCTCTGTTATTTCGAAGTAACTTTCCACCTGCACATTTCCGAAAATTTACGACGACTTGCTGATGCGGCATTAAACTCATTCTCTGAAACACGTTTAACGATAACCAACTTAATTGCTCATGTGAACGTTTAATGAAATCGAAAATATAGACACAGGTGCGCTCTATTTTCGTTTCCAGGCCTGAACATAAAACTCATCCAGTATTCAACTGAATGAAGAACAGAATGTTGGATTTGATAAGCCATGTTTTCTAATTAACAAGAAGTCAGCATTTTAGAAAAAATTACGAAATATAATGGAATTTTTTCAGTATTGTATAAGTCATATATTTTGTTCATACATTTCCTCAATAAAAATACAATATATTCAATATTGGTCCTTTAGTAAAAACATCACTTCCAACGTCAAACTCACGAGGCTTCTGTTCCTTGGAAAACAATCTTGCACCCGAATTATTTTCAAAATAGCGGTATTATTCACATCAAGTTATATAACTTCATTTGTGAAATTATAAAGCAACAATAAAAATCAATTGGCGCTCCGGGGCGGTTTTATTGATTCCAGTGGAGCATTTGCTTTTCCAGCTGTAGAAAAACCAGGAAAAAACTGCAGCACCACATCAGCTGAAGATTTTAATCTGTCAACGTCTTCTCCAATTTAGGGTGTCTCCAGAGGCTCCAATAAACTCAATACATCGCCAGAACACTTCGTGGTACGACTATCGTTAAACTCAAACCCTGCATATTTCAAGATTCTTAATTCAGTAGCTTCCGCTGTATGTTAATACAAGAGCAGGCAACAGCTAGTAATTTATATTTTCACTTTAAATCTACAGTAACTAAAAAAAATATGCTAACTGCATTAAATAATGAATAGCTTGGAGAATCGAATTATGGTATGTAACCTATAAAGAAATTCGTAAAACTAATACAACCGTCAACGACGTCTGCCCGCGTTCGGGTCGCGTTTTCGGCGATGGCGCTTCATTGCTTAGACCGCCTTTCTACCCCTGCGCATCGTCCTTCATCGTCTTACAGTAGACGCGACTCGTAATGGCTTACTGCGTTGCGTCAAGTTATTCTTATCGTGACAACTTTTAAACGCTTTGTCCAAATTACTTAGTGTAAAAGACAAAGCGTATCTATATTAAATACTCAAAACGACACTTGTATCAATTTTGATAAGAATTTGACTGATATCCTAAAATGTGCAATGTTAAAAAGTATCCAATTTGATTGTATTTATGGCTCAGTATTTTGCATATTGTGGCTAACACATAAGAAGTAGAAATATCCTATCGCGGACTTTTGGAACTATTTAAGATAAACAATATTAAGGTACATTATTTGCATGTAACTCCAACGATATAGGCAACGCACACCAAGATAGGTCTCGGGGAGCAAGTATTTTTCCGACTTACGTGATACTTGTCGTTATATTATGATAAAAATTACACAAAACCTTTGTGAATTGTAGCCTATTAAGATGTATAAGCTGTATTTATGTTGAGTTTCATCTACATCCGTTCAGTCGTTTAGGCGTGAAAGTGGCACAAACATACATACAAACTTTCACGTTTATATTAGTATGGAATATGATTGTAATTACATTTCAAAAGTTTGCATAAATTTGATATTAGCACTGATAAAATAACTAGACCCTAACTCTACTGAGACGAGTCAAATGAATATATTTACAAAATAAAACTCACCAATACAATAAAAAAACCTGGAGACCGAAATGAAAAATATTTTGTCGTCCATGTTTCCTCTTCTTACAACTTTGTAATGTACTTTTGAAAAGAAGTGCATTATGTGTCATCCCGTATACCGAATTCCGTAATTACTAGTTAATTTCCTCTCGAATATCCTGCGCATTAAATACAAACAACTCGTCTCCAAAGCACTTAACGACATCGAAGCTACATTTCCAACCGAATACAAACCGCCCCATTGTATTTACGTTTAATTAACCTTCAAGATGGCGTACTTTGGAAGCTACATATTTTAACTACAGATGAGAAGTAGGTAAGTACATAATAGATTATAATAGTGAGTTAAACGTCTGCCGTGGAGCCTATTTCTGGATAGGGTTTACTGTGACTGAGGGTGGGAAAGAGGAGAAAGGTTAATTGAAACCTCTATTATACTCCACCTGAAACTATATAAAGCGCTGGAGACTCGTTCAGGAGGAGAAAGCAATACTCCAGGAATGTTAGGGCGATTATACTTCTACACGTTTTACCTATCATGTAATCGATTAACAATACGAAACAAATGTCGGGGAATATATTTTTAGAGGAAATTCGTGGGTTGAAAAAAAATATTCAATTCGAATCTTATATAATTATGAAATGTTTGAAGTGCATATAAGTCAACAAGAAATAAAACACTGAAAACAAAATAGTTACGGAAATATATATAGCTTAAAAAAACTAAAAAACACGCGTTTGAAGAACATCGAACTAAAAAGTTAAAAATATATTTTTTAAATACGCTCAAAACAATAACGAACGAAAAACACTAGTATTATTGTGAAAAAAGCGATGGGCGCTTGATATACCAAGAATACGGCACAAAGCGCCCACGTTTTTTTTCACAATAATACTAATACTTTTGGGAAATAAAGTTTTTGGCTTTCTACTACACCATCTTGATGCAAAAAAGAAGATGAGGGAATCTTCCAAAGAAAGGAAGGAAGTAATCAATTCGAAAATAAGTAACTCTATACATGGATGTGTAGATCATGCAGAGAAATAACTTTCAGACACAACCTGAAAGAAAGTCCTCCTGAAAGAACTACTTTCATATAAACATTGAATTACACGAAAGAAAAAATTCTTTAGAAACAAATTGTACTTACATGGAACACTGCTATCCTCACTGGTATACATCGATGTTTCGCCTTTAAGACACTTATCCTAAGGCTCTTCAGTACCAAATTGGATAACATAGAAAATACACACACTTCGTTCATAATGATCTCCAATTTGGTATCGAAGAGCCTTAGGGCAAGTGTCATAAGGCGAAACATTGATGTATACCAGTGAGGATGGTAGTGTTCTATGTAAGTACAATTTGTTACCATTCATTTAAAGTAGAACTCATGTGAATGATATCTGATTTTTATTCCACAACGAATGTTTGAAATACAAACTGAGTAGAGAAAAG
>WOGN01009921.1:0-10626 GCA_015342105.1 Leptinotarsa texana | reverse complement strand
AAATACGTAAGTATAGTCAAAAGTTTTTTCAAAATCGGCGGGTGTCCACAAAACAAAAATTTACCAAAATCTGTCTTTATCTTAGAACGCATCTTTTTATTAGCAAAAAGTAAAACCGAAGCAAACTAAACATATAAAATTTCTATAAGGTTTTAAGGAAAAAATACTTGGCAGCAACTCGTCAGCCACTAGGCAGAAAAAAATAAAGAAACATCCACTGGGTGGTACTTATCACTATGTCCTTGAGCGAATTCAATCGGGAGATAGGGTACGACTTCATCAGTTCCCGCATCAGCTGTCTTATGTTGGATCGAATTCGTTCCTCCTAGTTCCATAAAATAGTATCTAACCCTTTTATAATCTCGAAGACTACCACAAACTCCTATTCCTCGGGATAATTGGAAATACACGTCGAAACGGTATCATAAAACCCTAAAAAGCCAATGAAAGTATTACTGTCTGATCAAGACAAAACTTGGTATGAAACGGAATATAATTTTCGACAACTCACCTCATGTGCAAAAACCCAACGCAACCCTGAGACGACTTATTCACTATTATTAAAGAAAATCCGGCGATATCCAGAAAATACCATAACCCAAAATAAAATTCGCCCATTTGGAATGAAATAATGAAAAATCCGTTAATAACGATACGAAATAGTCACTATTCATCCAATCTATCCAAAATCTACACAGTCACTGGTCCGTCAACGGAAACATACGATACGGTTTTTTTTCGTAGCTACTTTTTTCCATAAGATTCGCAGACCCAGGCCACAATTGAAATCGTTCATTTCAACCGGAGAACGAATATATGAATTGGCATGTGTGAGGATATATAATATACCTACAGAGTGTTCTTTCGTGTCGCTACCCTAGTATTTTAAAACCTTTTGAAATTTTATTAAAAACTCGTTAAATCGTGTGTTACTTGAGAATTGTTATTTGGCAAAAAAAATATTGTTAAAGGCAAAGTTTGGTTTGATTAACATTATTCGGACTTTGCACCAGGAGAATCAACCGTTGTAAGTGGTTATTTAAGTTTAAGCAAAATGAAATGAGCACCGACGCCCCAAAGAGGCGTCCAAATAAAAAAGTATATCATAAAAACAAAAAAACATAAAAGTCCACAAAATGATTTGGGATGACCGCAAAGTGAAGTTGATTGAGATAGATAAGGCTCTAAAGATATCAAAAGAAGGTGTCGGACATATCGTATATGAATATTTAAATAGGTATTTGAAAGCTCTGTTCAAAGTGGTTGCCACGCGAGCTTACAATCGACCAAAAATAACAACGAATTGATGATTCTGAGCAGTATTTGAAGCTGTTACACCAATAACGAACGAAAAATACTAACATTATTGTGAAAAAAGCGACGGACGCTTGATACACAAAAAATACAGCACAAAGCGCCCACGCTTCTTCACAATAATACTGGTATTTCTTGTTCGTTATTGTTTAGAGCTTATTTAAAAAAATCAACTATTTACTTCGATGTTCTTAAAAAGCCTGTTTTTTAGTTTTTTAAAACTATATTTATTTTTTACTATTCAGTTTCATATGCTATAAACGCGTGTTTTTTAGTTTTTTGAACTATATTCAGTTTTAAATCTTAACTCCGATTTATTGTTGAAAATAATTTTTTTTTGAGTTCTAGTCACTAGTATTATGAATCTTTGACAGCTCACGAATGTAAAATTCGGGGAGTGGTCGTTGGTTGATACTGCTGGCGCGCCCTCTCGAATGTATCGGGGCTTCGAGGGTTTGGAAGATTCCCTCATCCTTCTTTTTTGTATCAAGATGGAGTAGTAGAAAGCCAAAAACTTTCTTTCCCAAGAATATCATTCGATCCTGGAGATTTTTTATTTTTAAGATTTTTTATGACTAAGTTTACTTCTTCCTCAGATGTTTCATATAGTTACAATACGTTTGTTTCATCATGATTTTCATTGATGTAATTTTGTGGTTGGTCTATTTTTTCCGAAAGGGTCTAGTTCAGTGTAGTAGTTGTTGAAGCTATTAGAGATATCCATCTTATCTGTTGAAATATGATTGTTACTCAATTTAATTTTTTCCATTTTAGATTTGCGTTTCGATTCACCACAGATTTTGTTAACTAATTCATACAAAATGGAACTATTAGTTTTATTTGTATCGATCAGAATATTTGTATATCTTCTTTTCGAAATCAGCGAACTGATTTCATTTTTGATTTTTTTGTAGTTTTCTTTCAGAACGATGTTGTTTGGGTCTTTCAATATTTTTACATACATTTGGTTTTTTTCGACAAGTGATTTAAGAATTCCTGTTGTAATCCAGTCCTTCCTTATTCTGTTTTCACTTAATTCTTATTGGCTTATTATTTTTTCTTAGTATTTTCTTAAATCATCTGATCTATAGATTTTCTTCCGTTTCCCTATCAAGGTCTATTTTGAGATTTCCATGTTCAAGAAATTTTTCAAAATGAGTTTTATTCTGGCCAATTGATATCTCGGGTGTACCAGGAAGAACCATCACTGTAGAAAAATGGTCTGTAAAGTCATAATGGAGTATGAATGATTTTGTTGGTTTCCTTTCACAAATATGTGATCTAAGCAAATTTTGCTCAGAGGAATTTTCATTTTATTTATAAAGAACATGAAATTGTATGTATTCAGGATATTTTTATATTTCTCTATATAATCTTCCTCGCCTAACAAGTAAATGTTAATGTCACCTGTTATTATATGTATATCATGGGCTTTGCATTTTTCTAAATATTGTATGAATTCATTATTAAAAAATTTTGAACTTACGCTGGGGGATTTGTATATGGCAGTTATGCTAATATTCATGAAACTTTTAGATATATTTACTTCCAACGCCTTGATGTCCCCAATCTGTATAATTTTGAATTTATAATTCAGTTCCGTATTTATGTATATCACAATGCCGTCATTACGATTCAAATCACCCCCTTTGTATAATTGTATAATAAATCATAATTATTGAGAATAAAAGTTTTCGATAGATGAAAGAAATTGAACGTTTCTGTGAGGACAATTACGTGAAATGATGTTTTGAGATTGTTCAAAAATATAGATAATCCATAAAAATGTTTCGCTAAACTTCTTAGCTAAAAAGAAAGCAGAAAGAATCTCGAATGGAGCTAAAGAGCTATGATTTACGTTCTTCAGTTCGTCTTTAGAGAATGTGTAAAATACCTGAAGTGGATAGTGTCTAGTGAAGTTTTCTTTCCCTCCTTTCTCTTCTTCCCCTTGTTCTGCTACCAGTTCGTGTTTGGGGACTGAATGACGTAATAGAGCACGATACTTCTTCGTTTCCTGTTTGAGCTTCTTCGCTGCTACTGTCTTCTTGGTTTCGTTGTTTCAATTCTTCAACAGAGTATTTCTCAGTGTCGTTCCGGAACAATGTATTCCCTATTATTCTGGCACCCACTAAATTGCTTTCTTTGGCTGTTTTCAGGTGATATCTCAGAATTTTATAATCCTCTCTGTCCTTCTTGCTTAAGTCGTTGACAATCGATATATTCTTCCCTTTCAATTCAAATGTGTTATTTAAAATGAAGTTTTTCACTAGGAAAGGTGTGAATTCGAGAAAGAATGGTTGTTTCTGCCCTGTACCAATATATGAAATGTTGTTGATATATTTTACGGTGAGTTCTGTTCCTAATAGATCGTTGTTTTGAGTGTCAGGTAGTAAATCTGATACTGAAAGTCCAAATATAACAATGTTGTTCTTCCTGTTTTTCCTTTCCAACATCGTTAATTCTTCTAGCTCTTTCACTTACTTTTCAACAGTAGTAATTTTAGAGTTTGTTACCGATGCGACTTGTTGGATCTCAGCTTTCAGCTCACTTGTTTGTTTTTCATTTGCCACAAGAAGTTTGCAGGTCGTTCCAGATAAGTACTATCAACAATTAACTGTTTTATTTGTAACGTATGTTATCCATGGAAATTTTAGCTCTTTAAAATTACATATACACAGCTTCTACGAAAACAAGGTGAGTTTCATGTAATCCACTTGGAATTTCGTTCCTACACCCAACCTGCTGATTGTTATTCGAGTGGGAAATCTCACCCTACGTTTTACACGAAAATTGAGGTCACTTTGCCAATCTTTCATTTAAAGTGTTACATTGTAGTGTTAGTTTCATAGCTTTCTAATCCTTCAGATAGTGAATGCATTGAAATCACCAAATAATACAATTTATTTTGTCCACAAAATTTTATAAACTTTCACGTCATTCATAACACTTGTGTCGACACTGTACTAGTTATTTTCTATTTTTTAGCAATTTTTGTCTTTACTGTGGCTCTTGTAACACCTTGAGGAAGTGGCTTTGCCCATCTTTTATTTAAAGCTTCGATATACAAAGGAAACATCTATTGGGCAAAGTTACCCCACTTCACGAGGTGGCTTTGCCCACGCATATTTAATTTTTCATTTAAGAGGAAAAATGATAAAAAAATAAAGTAACTAGATAAATGAAATTTACAAACTAACTTCCAAAGGTACAAATTTGATCTAGAATTCAAAAAATGGGTTATGTGAAATTATCTACTTAAATTTCGAAATTGGGCAATGTCACCCCAATTGACCGGAAACAATAATAATTTTCCTATAGTCTAAGAAAATTGCTTTTTTATTGCTCGCTTTTAAATTCGTTTTACAGATTAATTTTTGTTCAATTTTTTTGTCTCACAATTGTCAAGGTACTGTAAATGTTTTTAATTATTTCTCGTGGTACTAATCCATAAAATCATATTTTTTGTGACTCTTCGACTTTGATACATTCCTTTATTGAATAATATCTATTGAACTAATATATATTCCAACTGTTAGCTTTACCTCTCAGATATCTGAGTTCTTGATTTCGTTCTAGTTAATTTTTTTTATGAGTTCTCACTTCATCGTGTAATGTATGTATTCTGTTCGTTAACAGAGAACAAATCAAGTGACATTATGAACATCGTGGGCTGTCTAGAAAGTAATAAACATTTGTTGCATAGTCATAAGAGACCCTAATGTTCAGAATGCTTTATTTAATAATTTCTTCATATTGTGAAAGTCGCATATGGTACATTTTATTGTGATAATTATGCTGATGAACCTCTGTAAAACGTAGATCATTATAAATGAAAAATAATTACGAGAGTTATAATGACGGCACAGATGGTTTACGATCATTAGTACAAAATACGCGTAGGTATTCTTCAACTAACAATTTCATGAATAGATATAAGTTTAATTCATTTTTAATCTTCGTCTTGCGTATGACATCAGTAGGTATTAGTGAAGTTACACAAATATAATATACGTGAATGTTTCTAATGGTCAGCAGTTCACGTGTCAATGTGTGAAAAAGTTTTTATTTTCATCCAGAATGGCACTAAAAATATATTACAAGGGTTCCATCAAAAATGTTTGAGTTTAATATTCTGATATCTTACAAAAAGTACAGTCTCAATTTTGGCCTCAAGGAAAAGTTCAATGTGTATGTTTTCATGAAAGCATTTTCAAAGTTTTGCGTTCTCATTTTCATCGAGTTTATATTGAAATCGTGACCTCGTAAGGATTATAAGCAAGACAAAGTTAATGGCGCGCATATCCACTGTCCACAAGGACAATTGTTGATGGTGTAATTTCTATGGTAGTATAGTTACCACAAAATGAGTCTTTGAAAAGGCACATTGTTGATTGACAGTCTTTAACTTACGTCACATATTTTCGGCAAAGTGCATTGACGAATGCTTTTCACTCAGACCTTGAATTAACTTGTATCACGTCACACGATTTTCAAAGGGTATTTTGGAGAGTACGATAAGGTTTGATCTTGAACGACCTTCAACTACGTCACACACTCTTAATGAGATGACCTCTGAAAGGAGTGTTTCAAGCGGCTTCGCACGACTCTCAGCAACAACAGCAAATTATGTAATTGATTGACACTTAAAGCCTATTTGATCATGAAGGAATATCTCCCTCTCCGTAAGTAAGAATATTGTTCCAAAGTGACATGAAATATTTTGTACTGATTCCACAACTTCGTTGTTTTTGAAATGGTTCATTTAAAATTCGACCAACTTCACAATAATTCAACAAATGAGGCTATGGAGCAGAGCACTATGAAATTAGTTACTAGCGAAAAGTTTCAATATTAGGTGTGACACCAATCAAAATTGTACAAAAAACTGCAAAAACATATTTGAAGTTTCTGCCTTAGAAAGACATTTGAAGAACAAGCAAATACTTCATAATTATCAGAATAGGCTAACTTACCACCATATCTAGACATTACTTACTCTACTTTCTTTAAATTTTTTCCATAAGCAAATTGATCAAAAGTCATGATACAAAAGTCATGATACAATACAAAATAAGTAAGAGGTAGAACTGAAGTAAGAAGCAACATAGCAGAAGTTGTGAGTATTTCAAACTCAAACAAATTCTATAGGTTTATGTCAATGTAAAATGTATGCCATCATCAGTTTCAAGAAGGATTGTCCGCTTTTCATTACAGCAGAAATATAAACTGAATCCTTCAAAGTCTCTAAGATTTTTCTCTTCATTTAACGAATGAATTCATTTTTACAGTTCTCGGAAATCATGAAACTCAATATTGATCACGATTTGAATAGAAGTCGCTATTGATAAAGAAGGCCTGGATAATAGACTTCGTAATTATTCCTCATTAAGGAAATTAATTGAATTTATATTCCTGATAATTAGACAAAGAATAAAATAACTGCTTACACTAACTTGAATATAATCTCGCTTGGAATCGGGCTAACTTCCATCACGAAATGACATTTTAATGTGTTTGTGTTCATTATGTGCCGAATCCTTACTTTTATAGGTTAATTTGTAGTTAATGGATAACAGCGGCGGGTTATAATACAATATTTTTCAAAAGTGCACACCCTAGAAACAAAAAACAATAGAGCTGCTATTATTTTCATGGTTGCCGTTGTCAAAATGTCAAAATGTCTTTCAATAATATGTAGATCATGAAGTTTGTACTCATACAGATTCAAATGCAATCAATAAAGAGAGTTATAACATTTGAGTATTTCCAATAAAATACTAATCTTATTTTTGAGTACCCTGTGTATGCATGCCATCAGAGTACCTATACCAGTTTCAAACGAGGACAAATTAAATAATTTAAATCATGTTAAACGGTTTTATTGAAATAGAAGATAATAATTATGTAGATAATGTACTAAAAACTGAAAATTAATTCGGATGGTCCTAGCTACCAGTCATCACATCACTCTCCTCAGCAATCTACAGTATTCAACAGATAAAAAAATGATAAAGTCATTGGTCGTAGCGTAACCGAATTACTTATTAGTTTCAAGTACATTATCTACGTAGTTATTATCTTTTTTTTCAATAAAACCGTTTAACATATTTGTTTACTTATTTTATTTTCAAGTCTTCAGTTTCTAATTTTGTTACTCAGTTCTTTCCATTCTAGTTAATTTCATTTAGAGTCTCAGTATTATAATCTAATATTTAATTCGCCATTTTGTTACTGCATCTTTTTCAAAGTGTACTGCTATTCTACTAGCCCTGTCATTTGATACTCATATTGAGATATTTGTGAAACAAATTAACTTTTTTTGTCATCAAAATTAAATGTAGGTACTTAATTGTACTAAATGCACCTATCTGGTGGCCCAGCCAGGAAACGACTAAGTCGTCTCTTCAAGAGCGGGGTACCTTATAAAACCGCCTTGCACCAAATTCTTGAGCGGCGTGCGCAGAATCTGTCTCGGGTAGAGCCGTAGCGAAAAAAAATACCAGGGGGAAAGAAATCCAAATTTTCCCTGCCCCACCAGGAAAATTTCCCAACTTTCGAAAAAATGAAAGCCATGGGATTAGTTACTACTATAATATATTAATTTTCTTATTTAGCTATCCAAAGAATGGCTGAATTATCATGCCCGTTAGGGTATGCACAAACAAAAATAAATTTTGGTAATTATAAAAATAGTGATGGGAATTATTCTATTTTGGACCAAGGTCCTTGTTCTTCCAACACTCAAATGATATTGTGCTTATATTTTTCTATCTTCACGGCCAAAAATTTCCCTACTTTTCCCAAGTCGAAAAAGAAGGCGGGAAGGCTCCCCCGTCCCCTCATGGCGACGACCCTGGTCTCAGGGGGGGTACAAGCCCCCCATGAGTAGGTTAGCAAACGTTTGCGCTCAAGTGATGATTCACCAAAACCAGAGACGAAAAAGCCCTGCACGGCTGAATCTAAGGCATCGTCAGGTATAGCTAACGTGCAAAATCCCTCATATAGGAAGGTTGTCGTGGGTATCAAGGTGGGTTTCTTGCAGCTTGACTATCCGACTACCTTATTAACAGATCATATACTGTGTGAGCCACAATATACCCTTGCGGGTTGCAGTGGAGGGTCGAATAAACCCACTCATTTTGGACCTAACCTAACCAACCTAAATGAAACCGTTTAAAAATAATAATGGCTTTCATGTGAAGCAAATTCATTTTTGAAACGTCAAACGTCATTTTTGAAGAACATGAATATAAAAAATATCAAAACTCAGGTTTAGGGAATTTTTCTGAAATATTGTGTGAAATTTGAAAGAAGTTTGGGTTGGGTAACTTCTTGTCTCCTGTCAAATTTATGTATATATGATGTCCAATGTATGCGTCGATGCTTTTATCGGAAGGGCATACTGTATATGAAACTTATTAACGTGATACTACCAGAATCAAATTGAATTCATGCATGAAATTATTAAAAACAATACTTAATATTTCATGTCACGTTTTTTTTTATTAAAATAATACAAAGCATGTCTTTTGAAATACTTTTCATAATTAATTGATTCGAAATGAAGGCGTGGTTGACATTTTGCTGAGATTTATTTTAATCATTCTCTATAATGAAAATAAATACTAGTTAACTTATAATTCTATTTCATAATTGTGAAAAATCTCAAGATTTACCGACATCTCTAATTCTATAGTGAATATTCTACCGGAACATTAATTTTTCTCAGAACATTCATCAATTTCTATTGTTTCCCCTTCACAGTAGTCCTCTGTAGATAAAATACAATCGTGTTTTTTCAAATCCCAGAAGCAGTTCTAATATGCACTTTTTCTCATTAATCTTCGCCAACTTTTCATGGGCCTCTTCAATCTTGGGAACAGGAAATAGTCTCTGGGTGCAAATCTGGTGAATACGATGGCTGATCCGTGATTACATTGTTGTTTTGGTGAAAAAATTACGAACAAACAATGACAAGTGAGCAGGTGCATTATCGTGATGCAAAAGATATGAATTGGTTTTCCACAATCGTTTTCTTCGTATTTCTGTGAGTGCGGAGAATCATACATCGTTGAAACTAAGAGGCCGTTGAAAGTGCGCATTGCTGTGCACAAGAAACACACACAGCGAGGAGCATGTTTGGACTCATCAACTTAACATCAAGTGGGCTCAGGCTGAAATCATCAACAAAGAGGAACACTGGTTTAGGAGAAAATTAAAAAGAAGCCGCGTATATGATGTCCAACAATGCACTCCCGCCAAACAGTCATCTCCCGCTAAATCCAACGAAGCGGTAAGAGGGAAAATATTGGTAACTATTTGGATCTAGTTTCCTTATTCCAAAGGAAGACTCTTTTCAAAATGATATGATCATGAAAAGTTATCCTCATGACAAGCATGTTGTTGTTTTTCAACAATACTGGTTTAGCAATTTTCCGCTCTATAATTATGTAATACTAGTAAATATAGAGTTACTGTTTTTCTGAAAATTATGATAATTTTGAATATTTCTCTTATGAATAATTATTGAAATAACCTGAGGACTATTTTATTGAATGGATATTAATGTCGCTTTTACTGTCTCATTATCTTGTTTCTTGCCAGTGATTACCGCAGATATTTAATACTGACGGATCACTGTCCTTCAAGAAAACTCAAAGTTCTATGTGGTTCGTACCCCTTTATCTAATATTGAATGCTAAGGGTTGCCTTTGCTTTGAATTGTGTAAATAATCATCCCACTAGTTATACAGTGCTTTTCTTTAATGTCACCCCCTATTTTTGAAGTGATCAACTCAAAAAATTGAAATTTGGGATACTGAAATTAATGCATAAATACTTTATTTTGAAGTAAAATTGACAGTGATTGGGCGCCATCTGGAAAAAATGAAATGGAAATGATACAACATTTTGAAGCTCCTCACGAATACTCCACAACCCTATAAGTCAATATCTTCACCTACTACAAAATGACGTAACATTTAATAATTTCCTGAAGACAAACTCATTAATATCTATATTTCTATAAATATTCCTCTTTATCTGCCATATGGCACTTCCAACTACCCGATAAGGTTTGTTAAGTTATTTTTTGATTATTACTGGAGTTTTTTCCCAACACCAAATCGTTATTTTTACCACCTCGACATGTGTTTCGATCACTTTCAAGAGGAAGATTAAACTGGAAAACTTCCCTAAGCTAACGCTATTTATTTCATCAGTTCGGACTTCCATTGTCTAATCTGATATAAAATGATTCGAAACCCTGAAAAAACAATTACAAAATTAATAAGGTTAACCGAAAATAACAAT
>WOGN01009920.1:0-10626 GCA_015342105.1 Leptinotarsa texana | reverse complement strand
GCTATTTTGGTTTGGGTGATGAGTAGGGGGTCGTGAACAATTTTTTTAACAAAAAGGGGTCGCGCTTTAGATACGTTTGGGAAACACTGCTATAGAGTATCCAGAGAGGCGACAAACTGGTAAATCAAAATTCAGACGTTCAGCTCTTAATTTAAAAGAATACGGATCGATTAAAATAACCTCTGATTTCCCGACAAAAGCAATCTAATGAAGAAAGTCAGCGTGATGTGTTATAGATATCCATTCGCCCCATTAAACTTAATACCGGAGTAGCCAAATCCACCGCTACCTTCATTTTAAGGGAAAATAAATATCATCCATATAAATTTGGGATTTGTCATGGGCTCAGAGACCAGGTGACGATGCAAGGCGAACAATCTTTTGTGAAAAGTACACTAAAAAATGCCAAGACGATGAAATTTTCTCTTTCAATATGATTTGGTCACCAACAATGGGGTTTTTAATAGGCGGAATGTGTATCTGCGTGTACACAAAGTGTCCAGACATCAACATCGTTTCCATTTTAACATGTGGGTTGGGATTCTTGGTACGAATGTAATTGGGCCTTTTATATACCAAAACAATTCAACAAAAGAGCGGCAAATAAATTTGTTAGTAAATGATTTGGAAGACGCTCTAGATAATTTGCCTTCAGCCGTTTCAACAAGATGGTGCCACAGTACATAACGCTATAATTGTTTATGATTATTTAAACCGTTACTTCCCAGGACAGTGGATTGGTACTCATAGTGATACACATCCTGAGCCTGCAAGATCCCCCTACCTAGCTACATCATCCTTTAGGGATATATCAAGAATCACGTGAATTTTCATAATTTTCAAAATTCAGAAAATTTGTTAAGATTGATTACTGTATCTTCCAACAATATTGTCCTGAACTCAAATTTTGAATTCGTCTGTGAGAGAAGCGAACTTTTGCTGAGAAAATAACGGCAGTTTATTCGAACAATTCTTATAAGTTTCTGAATATTTCCTATAATACATATTATTTCTTTGTATTCTTCGTATTCAACAAAGCAAAAATTCCGCCAAGTATTAAGCTGAAATCTACTATATAAAAATGGATTTTGTTGGTTGGTTGGTTGATAAGTGATGAACTTCTATATCGCTCAACCAATCGTGATGAAACTTGACATGTATAAATAATTTTTCATAGAGAAGGTTTTCAGGCTATCAATGTTTCTTTAATTCGCTACTAGATGGCGTTGTAGAACAATTTTTTGAAAGCACTGTTCTATAACGCTGCGCACGCCGAAGTTCGTTGATTCTGATTATGTCAAAACATTAGAACAGTAGCGATACAGCAATATAATACTGCTTTATAATAAATAAGACTAATCAATTTACTTTATGTATCAAAATATGAAATTTTTTCCAGCGCTTACTATCTAAAATTGAAGAGAAATGGTTGTGAAATCATATTGTGTGTTACGTTGGTGTATTCACAATTGAAAATGGAGTCGTATTCAGGATATACTTTAGTTTCGGCCCATATAAAAATACAAAGTGGATGTTTTCTAAAAGACGAAACGTTGCAGAAAAATTCTGCTTATACTCTTGTAGTCCTTAAAAATTGGTCATTGCAAAGTGCTATTTGTTTTACATTTTCTTTGAAAATAAAGCTAGGAGAAAATAAAAACGAAATTCTCAAATTTTGGTTCGAATATCTAACAAAATACTAGGAATATTAAAACTTTTCAAATGGCATATTAGCACATGAATGCTCTACTTTTCTCTAATTCAATCGACCCCCGCATCACTTATCGTTTTCGAATACACTTGGACACAGTGTATTCAAGAAGTGAGTTGTTCCTGCTGTTTGAGTATGATTACTTTTTTCCTTTAAGATATCATATCACACTGCACTGTTTCAGATATCATCTCCTTTTGGTGTATAATCCTTCAGCGAAACAATCAAAGTGATATGAATTTAAAAATTTTATCTATAATATTCAGTAATCTCAATTTTGTCTATTGGATAAATCATGCACTGGATCCAATTTTGAAGAGATAATTGTTTTATGCATTTTTTTGAGCTACCATCACAGATTTTCTTCTATTTATGTCATCATGTGATTAGAAAGTCGTTTTTGTTGGTTCAGTTTTAAGTAGCTCTATTATTATTTTCATTATTGAAATTACCGTGTGAGGCAGGCATCATCTGCTGAGTAATCAGCTGACGTATCCTGTTGCTAACAAATATTTTTTGGTAATAGGGAGTAAAAAGAATCAAACGAAATATGAGATTACATAGACTTGGTGTTTTTGTAAATTGATAAATAATCTGCACGCTAGTCGCGTTTGATATATAATATGTTTTGCCATAGTTTGCGGATTTTTTATTCATCCTTATAACTAACTAATATTGACAAGTATCACAATTTCATCGAAGTTTTCACAACAGAACAGTGGGATGACTTAAATAACATTTATCTGCACCATTCACGTCGTAACTCATTACTTTCAGAGTTCATTGTTTCTTGTTGAATGTTGAGATTACCTAATATATTGTATAACTTGTTTTTTTCTGACAGATTGCGTGTTATAGTGAGTATTCATTATCAGATTGGTTTGTTCCCATTAATCATTTCACGTTCAAGTTGATTACTTTTTGAAATGAATGTCACAAGTAATGCATTTTTTATCTCGATCACTCACTTTTATCTGACAGCAGCATGACATGCATATAGAAAATATTATTCCAAGAGGTAGCTGTCAATCTGAAAAATAGATATTCATGAAAAAAGATCATCCAATAATCGAGACATTCTCTAACTTAAAAAATTTGCAAATTTGTTAATTATTCCCTTCGAATTGAAGAATGTCGCCTGTAGTCCTGTTTTTTGAAGTTTCTTTCACTAATCAAATTTCTATAGATGAATTTTTTCAAGGTTCATTAAATACAATCAATTCTTTCGAACCAGAGCGCATTGGTGCTAGGCCACGTTTGCATTGTTATACTCAAATGTCATTCTGAAATAAGAACTGTTCTCAAACACTTTTCATAAAGCGCGTCGGAAAAAGTGTTGCAGATCAGGTGTTTGAAAGCAGTATTCATCTTGAATTTAGAGTGAAGGTATACGTGATATTCAGTATCACTATAATTAAAGTCTATTTAGAAAAGTGACATTGGAAGAATCCCGAAAACCAATATACATCTTTTTTTGTTAGACAGGTATACACAAATCCAATTGTTGAAAACTTGGAATACTGAAGATGTATTTTGGAGATTCAGATCAGATCAAAAGACTTATTATGTAATTGGGGTTCAATCAATAATGTAGAAACAATCCAGCCCCGGATCCTGATTTTTTTGACATTTTCAAAATATTAGTACTATCAATAAGAGCAAAATTTAAATTCAGCATGGTAGCACAATCAAACCTCTTTTCAATTCCTGATATTATTCGACCAAATACTTTTCTTCTTAACACATCTCATCGGAATGTTTTTTACGTTTCAGAATTCGTTTCTTTTGCAATATAGGCTCAACATCAGTTTCTCCAGAAACTTCTCCAGCCAATTTTATTCAATATTTCATTGGATTTTGTCTCATTTTTTGAAAAGTTTCGAGTAGAACATTCATTATTGAGACGGAATTGGTAAGGAGAATATCTTCTTTCTGAATTTCCATATTCCCTTGATAGATTTCCCGAAGAATATTCGCCCAAACAGTTAAATTTAAAATAAATTTAATTTTTTTTAGCAGTTAAGAGATTAGAAGCATGGAAAATTTGCTTAACTTCTTCTAAAGCTTCTCCCAAATTATTTAATAGGGCATTCACAGCAACATATTTCGTTGAGCATCTCGTCTGACTACTTTCTTTTGAATTTTTTTCAACAGCTAATAAGCCTGATGTGGTCCTTCTCGACCACCAGAGCAAAACGACATTTGTCGTGGAGTTTTCAGCTCCAGGCGCGACGAATTTCGTCAGAAAAGAGGAGAAAAGACAAATAAAATATCGAAATTTTCTCTTCGAACTTCGCAGACTCTATCCAGATCACTCTGTCAAGATAGTTTTTCTGATTATTGGAGTTCTTGGTGGGATGATGTCCTCTCTTACTCTCTAATCTGAAAATCATACCGGCTTTCCGCACTAAGGCAGAAATCTTAGCCGCACAGATGCAGAAGACTGTAATTCATGGCTCAATACACTTGCTCAGGGGACATGATTCTCGGAACCAGTGATCACTTATCACACCATGTGGGGAGTGGTCATTGGTTGATAATGCTGGCGCGCTTTCCCGAATGTATCGGGGCTTCGGGGAATAGGGCCTGTCCAGCGCACACTACGGTGAAAAAAAAATTATATGTCTTTATTCATCACAATAAGTAGTACAAATTGAATAAAATTCAAAGAAATGATGAATAGGCGGAGTTTAGCTATGAGAGCTGCTTTTGAACCCAACCTCGATTGGTATGTATTTTTATTATTTTTTTTAATATTCGGATATGTGAGAAATTGCCAAAATCTTTATGCATATGTCGTGCCCTGTCACTGTCTTGTAAGAAACATTCAACTTTTCTTGATCTTTCTTATTGAACTTCCTTGAAAGTCTGTAGGAATGGTGTTATACAACTTTGCCGCATTGTAGGAGAAACTTTGAGTAAACATTGATGTGGAATGCTTGGAAATGAGCAAACAATGTTATTGTTGACACGGATCGACAATGACTCACACACAATATTTCTTTTGCTTTTGGGACCAAATAACATGACCTGAGATCCCTTTATATTGATAATAAGTTTATGTGCGCAGGATACATCATATACATGTTTGAGGTTTCTGTTAATATTTTCATTAGCGACTGTAATATCTTTAAAGCTGAATGAATTATACAATTGAGTATCATCGGCTTAGTCATGTATTTTACCAGGACTAACAAATTCATGAGAGTCACTAATATAAATTGCAAAAAGGAGCGGTTCCAGAAGTGAACCTGGTAGTACACCAATTTTTTTATATCACTGTTAATTGGTTACCATCAAGGTGAATTGATTAGGTCCTTTCGGAAAGATAGCTATTCATAAGTGACACTGCATTATGGGTGAAACCAAAGCACTTAAGTTTTATAGACAATAAAGAAAGATCCAAGGTATCGAATGCTTTAGTGTAATGAAACACTAAGAGACATGTGAAATCTCCTTCATCAAGTGATTTGAATATGTCGTCAGTGACGAGACTCAAAGCCGTAGTAGTGCTATATAGAGGGCGAAAGTAAACGGGGGTAATAAGATTTTTTCAATTAACGTAATCTGTGATCTGTTCTTCAGTAATCAATTCAAAGGCTTTTGAGATGGCAAGGAAAATACTTATAGGTCTAATATCAGAGAACTCTGAGGGATCGTTACATTTTGCCAATGGCTTAGCTTTATCATGTTTTCATTGGGAGGGAAATTTCGTAGTCTCAATGGCAAAGCTGAAGATATATGTTATGTATTCCAATAAATGAGACAAAACTAAATCCCACATACGAATTCTGATTTCATCAGAGCCCACAGCATTACTAGTGATTTTATTAAAATGCTTTTTCACTTCATACGAGTTTACATTATAAAGAATAAACTCTGGTCCGTATTTAAGATTGTGATGTGTTTCGCATACGGCTAGTTGACTGGCAGTTTTTTAAATATTGGTATATTAATGATATGTTCATTCAGATTATTAAAATTTACAAAAAACGCCGGAGTAACCGGAGTTTTATTATCTTGAAGTACATCAAGAGATCTGAGAGTATTCCATGTAGCCTTAGAATTCTTTTGTCTGAGTACATAATTGAGATAAACAGTTTTTTCACGGCGAACAGCCCTGGAGACATAATTACGCAATTTTTTTATAGTATTTTGAAGATCCCGGTGTTCTCATTCTTTTGTATCGTTGGAATGCTTCGTGTTCCAGTTCAAGCATTACTTTCATATTGTACGTCATCCAGGGTTTAGGCGGCTTAATAGCTCTATTTGTGCGATTAGGAATATGAGTATTGAAGAAAAGACAAAGGGAACTTTTTATGTTTTTTACCACTTTTATTCGTAACTAACATCACTGCAGTTTCTTCCTATACGGACATTTTCAAACTTGTACAACAAACCATATACAAAAAACCATATTGTATAAGTTTGAGTAACGTTAGTTACAAATGAAAGTAGTAAAGAACATAGAAAGTATCCTTTCTCTTTTCTTCATTATTTCCTACCACATGCACATACATACATATAAATATGTGCTAGGAAATTTAGTCCGATACGAATACACATTAGAATTACTTGCGATGGCGGCGAGTTCTTCCCGATTTTCCACTTGACACCGAGTCTGATCTCTGATGGTTCCCTTTGCCTGTCCCTTGACCCGAAGGAATATATTTTGAGCTACTTGACTTATCACTTTTCGAAAAAAGAGATAGAAATTCTTCTAGGTTTTCAACCGCGTATACATTTCCATTAACAACCAGCTTTTTCCCTTTTATAAACGCATTAGGTTTTTTCTATTTAGCTAACTTCAGGACGGCTACTAATAGCTTCTGATCTTTTCTATCCTCGATCGAAAGATCTTGCGATATAGTGATGTTTTTATGTTTGTGTTTGTAACAGTTCTGAAGGATTTGTTGTTTTTTTCAGTTCAGAAGTGAAGTCCAACTTGATAGTAGGAGTGTTTTGGTTGCGGAATGAATGTTGTTGATATCTTGTACTTCTAGTTCAACTTCAAGGACCTAGGAAAGTACATTTGTCACATGAGTAGCTATAGAAGCAGACACTAGAATTTTCAGTCCATAAATGAGTATATTATTTTTTTTTTGATCTTTTTAAGCAATTCACATTCACTTTCCAGTTCCCCAACCTTCATCTTTTTGAATTCCGAACATTTGAAATTGGATGGACAAGTCAAGTTTTGATTTTGCAAGAGAATAATTGTTCAATATTCCGTATATAATTTTGTTCATCCGATTAACAGTGAATCTGTCCTTTAGATTTAAAGTAGTTTGAATTGTTAGGAATTATCAATCAACATTATTTTGGTTGAATGAAAGAACAAGTTCTGCTTATATTGCGATTTATCTGTAACATGGTCAGAAATTGAATCCTGCCATCTGCAAAATATAAATTATCTTCTTTTCATTTCCTTCACAATATTTTATGATGATTCACTATATTTTATGAAAACTTTTGTTGGTGAAAAAGTAAGGAAGGAAAATATGTTCATGTTTTATTAACCCTACTATGATCTACCCAATTCCTATGTCCATTATTATTTGTCCAATGAAGTCAAAGTCAAAGAATACAAGGAATAACGTCCTCGCAACAATTTTTCACATCAATTCACAAATTTTGAAACGTAATAATATAAAAATTTTGAATATCAAAAAAAAATCTTAATGATATTTCAGTCTTTATAATGAGTCTTATAACAGTAACTTCCTGACTTTGACATTTGATAACGGCCATCTTGTTGAAGCAACATCTGTGGAACTAGTTGTGATTTATTCAGACTGTTTTATCAAATCACCATGGAAGGATGAATGTAGCATTTAACAACAAACGCAAATTTTACCATTGTTTTATCAAAATGGGCATTCTCGTCGTGCCTATTTTAAGGTGCCCAATGAGGTGGATAAATTTGAGTCCAGTAGTTCAGTGAATGATCGACCAACACCCGTACGTCAACGAAACGCAAGATCTGCCAAAAATTTTGCCGCTGTTGTGACTTGGGCCTGCATTCATATTCACCCAGAAACTGAAGATAAATGACCATAGATAACGACGTGTGTTCGCTAAATGGGTTCTGGAGCAGTTGGAAACTGCAACTAATTTTCATTGGAAAATCATCTTCAGCGATGAGGCCGACTTCTAAATAAATGGGTACGTGATCAAACAGAATTGTCGAATTTGGGATGATAACAATCCATATGTGATCCAAGAGCGTCCAATGAATCCCGAAAAAGTCACTGTTTCGTGTGGATTCTGAGCTGTCAGCGTCATCCGTTCATATTTCTTTGAGAACGACGTTGGCCAGGTCATCACTATCAACAGGGGGCACTATATATATAGGTCGATGGATGAACTGACACCAGCGACATGTCGTTTCAACAGGACGTGAAGGTGATATGAAATGGTCACCAAGATTGTGTGATTTGACCACGTTAGATTTTTCTTGTGTGGTTTCCTTGAGCCACAAACCACAGTGGTCCTCAAAGTCAATTAAACGTATGCCATCGGTCAAATTCCGCCTGATTCATGCACTAGCCATGAAAAATTGAACATTTCGGATGCGCTTCACTCAGAGACTCCCTGGGGGACATTTGAACGATGTTATATTCCACACATAATAACAACAATAGGTCTTTCAAACGGATATAAAATTTCGATGATATCTCACACACACACTTCGTTTTGTTTGAATTTAAACATAAGAAGCGCTCAATGGAAGACCCTATATATTATTCAATTTCTGCTCATTAATTTTTCCTTCTTAGCTCATTTTCACAATGTGTAATTGAATGTTTCAGTCCTACAGGTTTGCCTTGGAATTTCTCCTATTCATGTTTTTTTTTAAATTCAGTTTAATATATTGTGAATTTCATTTTGATTACCCCTATTATTATTTCAATCGCATCCATTGACGATTCAACTGATTTCAGGTTTCATATCTGTTCAAGCTTTCATGCAATGAAATCTTGAATCTATTTCATTCAATAAGGAACTTCGTCAGCTACATTTAAAATATATACATATTTTCCATTAATATTTTTCAATATTTCCAACAATAACATTCATCTCTTAATGCACTTAATATGATTGTGTTGAAAAATTGAATCAAAGGTTCATCCAATCCCTATTTAGTAGAAACAAGGGGAATGAAAAAAGCACGAATATAAAATCACGAACCATATATAAACTGCTAATTTGATTACCTCCGTAGAAAGAATACAGCTCCACTGTTTCAATTTAGTCTCTTTAACATGCAAAGTGACCAAAGTGATATTGGGGTTCTCTTTATGCCTCTCTAGTTTCACCAGACCCTTTATGTTTTATGAGGTTGTTTCAATGAAAAGTTATTATTTTAGAACAGTTCAGCATTACGTTGTAATGCTGAACATTTTCAAAAAATAAACATAGAATTTACTGGTAAATTTTGAATGATCTCACAACAGTTGAGGAAATAGACTTGCAGGTATGACATGGCAAATGGTAATAGATTTTTGCAAAAATTCTACATTTTAGTAAAGACAAAAAACAAACAGAAAAAAGGTCATAAACATGAAAATAAGAAAAGATGAAAAAACAAAATGTCATAAAAGACAGATAATTGAAAAGACAAACGGATAATAAGGCAACTAGACATACAAACGAACAGAAAAACAAACAGACTAAACAACACAGGTTTCTCGAGTTCATGACTTTTGTTGATTTTTCTGAATACTGAAATATCAGTAATACAGAAAAAGAAATGATAATCCATTATAACAGAATGAAATCCGTTTCGTACTGTTAAGGAACAGAACGAAACAACGCGGAAAGGAACGGGGTGGGATTTGACGTGATGGAATGAGACTAGATGAGACTGAATGGGACAATTCGGAAAGGGGCAGGACGGGACGAACGGGACGGGACGTGACGGGATGGGTCGGGGCGGGACGAGACGAGACGAGACGAGAAGGGACGGGACGGACGGGATGGGACAGCCGGGACGGGATGGGGCGGGACGGGACGGGACGGGACGGGACGGGACGGGACGGGACGGGACGGGAATGGAAATGAAACGAGTGGAATGGGAAGGAATGGGAGATCAAAAACTTTGATTTGCCCAATATTGTATACAAAAATAAAAATTTGCCCGAATGTTTGGAATACAAACTGAGTAGAGAAAAGTATCTTCTGTATAATATTTAGTGTTCATATACAATTATTTGTTTCGAAAGAATTTTTTCTTTCGTTTAATTCAATGTTTATATGAAAGTAGCTGTTTGAGGAGGAATTTCTTCCAGTTTGTGTCTCAAAGTTACTTCTTTGCATGATGTACACATCCATGTATAGATTTACTTATTTTCAAATTGATTATTTCCTTCCTTTCTTTGGAAGATTCCCACATCTTTTTTGTATCGAAATGGAGTAGTAGAAAGCCAAAAACTTTTTTTCCCAAAAAAAGGGAGATTTATGGAAAATTTGTTAGGTTGACGAGAAATAGTGAAGATGGAAAAAATGAAATAAATCTTTTTTCTCACTGAACATGTTGATAATACAACGAAAAAATTCACCTAACCAAGAATCAATGAAGCCAAAAATAAAAATTTTTGATAGAAGTTGAGTAGCCCAGATGGATAATTTTTCTCAAAAATAGTGGAATATTGTTTATAAGAATCGGTTGATTTTGTAACAGGTTCAATAAATTCGAATTGAAGGTTGATAAAAGATATCTGATGAAAGAAAGATGCAAATACTTTTGGCAAATATTTTTCAAAGCTAACAGAGAAGTCACTTAGAGCGCATTTCAATAAAATCAGTTTTAGCATATTGTAACGAATTAAAGCACTGACTGTCTTAAACTAATTTATTTTCTACAATATTTACGTAACTAATTTATTTACACACGTTTATCTGCACAACATGTT
>WOGN01009919.1:0-10626 GCA_015342105.1 Leptinotarsa texana | reverse complement strand
GTATTATTGGAGTTCATAAAGTTGATATTCAAGTCACCGAGGCAAATAATATCACTGTAAGCAAGCATGATTTCAGATATTGCGTTTTCAAAATCGTCTACAAAAATGTATTAGCGTCAAGCTGAGGTGGCCAGTAAATCACTCTCATTGCTATTTTTATGCATAAATGCCTGTCGCATATAATTCCAACACCAGAAATTTCTCTTCTGTAGGCATGCTTAGAAGACTATTATGGTTATGGTGGAAAAAATAATAGTGAAATACTTTGAAAAAAATGTTATTGTCCATATGATATACAGCACTGATTAGTGAGAAAATTAAACAAAAACTGAATTTCCTAATTCATTTATTGGAAGAATGCTCACCGTGAACAAACATATCAGTTCAAAAATGAACCACCGTATTTGAACAACTAGAGTTGATGTAACAAATTTCTAATCACCTATTGCTATAATTAGAAAGATATTATATTCAATTACCTCAATTTAACACGATAAAAACAAATCACATATCAATCATTTAATAAATTACTGTCCAAACTCTATAAAGTAGGGTACAAAGTAACCAAGAGTGAATTTAATTCAACCGTTAAACACTAAATTATTCTAAACCTGTGATAAATACAAAAAATTGTAAAAGCTAAAGATTTCACTATGTTCCATCAAATCAGATTTTGGCCACTTTTGTTACAGATGATCATAAATGTTTGTGTAACACTCAAAATGTGACCAAGGTATTTATGAACAAAAAGAAAATTACAAAAAATTTCATAATATTGATCGGCAAATAAATATCTTATTCTGTAAAATATAAGAATAAATTATCTGTCGGCCTTGAGCTATTTCATTTTATGGGAGGCTTCCACTTCTATTATTATGAGGGGAATCCGGTAGGTGGTTGACCGGGTACTGAATATTGTGGCCTAAAGTTGGCAAAATTAGCTGCAGCACTTGCAAAGCCTGGAAGATTGCCGGCGCTGAAGCCTGCAGGGAACTGACTTATGACTTGAGCTGAAATTGAACATAAAAAAATGAATAAGATTAATGGAAAATTACAGTAGTCTCAAAACCGTTTCCTGTGGCACACTAGGGTGAAATATCTTTTGTTCACATTTCATTTCATTGATATCTAATAAAGCAAAAAAATGCATAAATATAATAGAAAAACTAATTTTTAGGTTTGTATACGTATTTGAAATAAATATTGATTTATAAATAGTTATTGACCACGTCTACCAAGCATCTTTAAAAGAATTTATAAAAACCGATGATACTAAAATCAATATTAATGTCTGACGACCATTTTCATCGAACATTAAATAAACCGGTTTAGTAATTAGCTTTAGCATTATAAAATCGGTTTCACTGAGTAGTGTAAACACCAACTTTAAGCAGTGTAATAATTTAGTGACATGAAAATTTCCCAAAGTGAGAAACTTAACTTTCTATTAAAATAATTGTTTATTAATGGGGCACCTGGGATGAAAGTAAAACCTTGCTACTACTTGAATTCATAACAAAAAGACAAGTGAAGTATGAAATAAGATGGGAAAAGATATAGGTTTGATCAAATATTTTCACATTTAGTAGAACCTATGCAAGAAAAACTCCCAAACATATTCAAACATGTTTCAGGACATTAAAAAATAAGTTTACAATCGATTTAGAAGGTTTTGGTTTCATTTTTCACCTGAATATATTCAGTCACTAATGTAAACATCACTTTACAGGAAAAAAAATTAACTTCCAGACAGTGCATAATATGTCAAAGTCACAGATAGTTAAATGTATTGTGTTGTCATTTATGGTAGTCAGGAAGGGGTTTTATAAAGGTAGATGTGTGATCCGTACAAATACTTACCAGAGAGTGAATGGCATGACTCTCGATTGTTACAACGGATGTTATAAGCTTTTGTAAACGTGGTCATCAATATCAAAATAAGATCTAGTTCAAGAGTACTTGAAGTGTGTTATTGGTATATAATAATTACAACGAATTTATTTCTCAAGAAAGCCAGAGGAGAATAATCAATTTTCTGTATAACACTAATTATATCAATAAGTAATTTACTTATTTGTAATATACACTCATTAGTTTGTAAGTTTTATAGTTGTGTAGTATCTGCGACTATCCCTATACAATGTATGTTGTTAATTATGGGAAATAAATGATTGATTGAACACTTTGGTTCTGAGACTGAAACAGATAGCACATTCGAAACATTTCATTTTAGGGGTAGTTAATTATATTCTCAGTCCTTACTAGTCGTCAATTTTTTTTATCGCTGGTCTGCAATCATACAGTAAGGTGAAGCAATGAAAACATCCTTGAGTTAGATAATATCCCATATGTGACCTTGAAGGGAGTCGATTTTTAGGCTGTCAACATCTGTGACAGTTGATACTTCTTATATACAGAGTACCTCATGAGTCATGGTTCAATTAAGTTACTCGGAATTTTGAAACAAATAAGAATTTGTTCTGAGCATTAAATGTAGTATTTTTCACCAAACTGGATATTTTTATTGACTGTATTGGCTTGAGTTACATGAATTCAAACCATTGCAACTTTTTGAAGAAAAGAAATGTAAAAGAAAACTTTCAGATATTCAGAAAACTTTCAGATATTCAGAAAACTAAAATTTAAACCAACATACTGCAATTCATTTCTAAAAAAATGATTGAAAATGTCCTTGGGTTGTTATAAAAACGAGGCTTTTAGTGAAAATCACAAACAGTTTTCTCAAAAACAGTGAGGAATTAGACCCCGTTACATGAACTTTTCATCAGTAATGCCTTTTTTATCACCTTCAATTTGGACTATGACACAGATGAGACAACCTATATACCTCTGTCCAAACACTCACCTGTTGATTGACTACTCGACGATGACGTTGCTGCCAACCGAGACAATATACTCCTCTCAGACATCTGCAACCGCTGCGCAACAGGTGGTATCCTGGCCAGCGTGGCAGGTAACCTAGACACGTCTGATTTCATATCGGAGAGCAATTCCTCCAACTGATTGAGCACCTTGTGCAAGACAGCATTGGCTGGTTTATTTCCTGCCAAGGATTCCTTGCTGAGGTGTTGGTGAGATTCGGCTAGACACTCTACCTCAGCGAATCTAGCATTCAAGGACATCGCCGGGTGGTTTGGATCCTGCGTGAGGTTGAGGTAGGCCGCACGTCGAAGTTGTTCTTCAATTACAAGAGCTTGTTCTAGCAGCTGAAAAAAAATACACATTTGAAATGTGAAATATAAAACATATGACCTATTAAAATATTCAAAACAAATCAACCTTATTTTCAAAAATGATATTCTTCAATATAGTTTTCAGTCAAGTTGTATCAACCCTGCCCTTTGGCGAGTTAGAAACAAAGTAAAACATCAGTTCCATGTATTGACCTTGAACCAGATATGCTGGTATCAAAATCTATGGTATGGGTCCAGATCAGGAAATGGATCAATAAATAAAGTGTGCTTAGAAAATATAATTAGGAAAACATATGGAGAAACCTTTGATTATAAAAGGACTGAACAAATGCTTCAACAGAGCAGATATCAGCTCAGAATTATTACAGGCTACTCATTGGACATTGCCAATTTGGAGGACAGCTAAACAAAATAAGACTGAATGACAGAATCAATAATGATAAAAAATGAAGGATTATAACTTGAGCTATATTTGGCAACACTTCAGCTGGCCAACATGGTCGCTTGTCAGTTGATAAGGTCATCCTTAAAAAGGTATGTTGCCAGGATTTGAACCACAATCTCAAGGCTCATTTAGGCGAACTGTATGTTTGAAAGTTAATGTATTAGAAAGTTAAATTATAGGAAAAGCATGGTAATTTAGACAAAAAACGACTTAGATGGTAGACAGTACAAAAAAAATTGTAAAAAGTATGTCCAAGCCATGGAAATTATGTTTATGTTTGACACGGTTGACTTATAAACAATGCGAAAAAAAAATTTGGTTGAGAAAAACCATTGGATAAAAAACATTTTATGTTGGAACTTATTTATAGTTTTCATCTAATTTTCTTAAAAAGACTGAGAAGAAGGGTCATTTTTGAAGAGAGAAATATCTACCTTGAACCTCCTAGCTAGGAACTTGTTTTTGATTTCCAGAAAGTTGCCTTTTCCGACGTCCATCTTAAAAGGCTCGTTGATAATGGCGAACCTAGCATCTGCTTGAATATCCTGCCACCTACCGTAACCATGTGTTACTATACCGGCCAATAACCAATAGTCATGGCGTCGGTGCCATATTTCGTAGTCACGACCAGGAGATGCTGCTTTTTCTTCGTTGAGCCATAATGTGTGCAATTCCGTGAAACCACCATCAGCTATATTGAACATAAATCGTTTCTTAGCATCCAGATCTATTTCACGCTTTTCTTTCTGCAAATGAAAAACAAATAATTTCAGTGCTAGGTAAATTATTTCATTTGTAGCTACTAACACAGTAGGAACAAGTGTAATGTAACTTTAATCTAGAAACTTAACGAAATAATAATGAAATATACTACAGATTGTTCAGTTGAGTTGATGACAGAGTTCAACTGAAGAAGCTACAGATTGTGGCAGTAGTAATTCAAATAGGCTGCTCAACCATGGAGTTGTGAACCTATTATTCAAAATTGCAAGAAATTGAATTTCAGAAATTCAACTTAAATGTTCAACATACAACAAAGAAGACCGAGATGTCAAATCATGGAGTAACTCAACCTTTGTTTAATGGTCACTGAACATAAAAGATGAATACATTTATTCACTGGAAACATTTAAAACATTGGAAACGTTTAAAAAAAACTAAGAGAAAAGACTAATTCCTCAACTTATTTTTATGATTTAAAAAAAAAATTTATTATATATTTTTTCCTTGAACCTAGCTTAGATTACTGTTAAATACATTGTGTGAACTTGTTAATTATTTTGTAAAAAATAGGCATTGCCGTAAATAAATAAATAAACATAAATAAACAGAAAATTGCTAAATTATCTCTAAAGAGATTATATAAAAAAAGGACTGAGTGTAGTGAAGTAAAAAATTAAGAGAACTAAATTTCATTTCTAATTTAAATGCAGACCACTCTTCAAAGGTATCCTATGTGTTAAGAAGACAAAAAAGTACATACATATCACATTAGAAATACATCTGTTCAAACAAAAATGTATTGTTTCACATTGGGTTATCATCATTAATAAATTAAAAAAGTAGACATTGATAATTCTTACCTTAACGTCCTTGTCATCTCCCTCAATAATTGTTACTTCCTCCTCCTTCTCGATCTTTGGTTTCTCTTCCTTGACTAACTCTTCATCCTTCTCCTTTTTATTTTCCAGCTTAATTTCTTTATCATCCTCTTCTTTCACCTCCTTTTTGATTTCTTCAAGATCCTCTTTCTTAATCTCTTCCTGCTTCTCTTCCTTTTTCTCGTCACCTATGGAAGAAGTCTCAGGTTCGGGTTTCACTTCAGGTTTTATTTCAATATCAGCGTGTAGAGCCGATTCAGTTTTTGTCGCAACGTCCTTAACATCTTCAGATTCCGCGTGTTCCTTTTTATCATCCGCAGATTTTTCACTATCGGACTTAATGTCTTTTTCCTTGATTTCATCGCCTTGTACTGAATCCTTATCTTTCTCAGAAGCATCAACCTGCGTGGGAGCAGGACTGGGAGCGGCACTAGTTGCCGGAGTAGCACTCGTACTAGTCGTAGCACTTTTTGGAGTTTCGCCCTCGGTAGTTGGAGTTGAGCTGATTTTGTTCTGCTCCAAAATGGCTTTTTTAATAAGTTCTGGTATACTGTATTCGCCATTGATGTGTTCAAACTCCTGTACCTTTTTCCTTATTAAAGACATGACACCAATCCTAGTCAAAACGTGCTGTCTGCTAAGTCCTTCACGTGGCACTCCATCTGCGAAAGTGTCAGCATTGTCCGCACCAGGTTCGCACAAATGCCTCATAAATAATGAAACATACGCTTTGAATATCTTTTCAGACTTCCCCCTCAAATCTCTCACAAGCCACTGAGAGTTGAAAGCGTCCTGTGGCGGCATGCCATATCGCATGATGGCGTTGAGGAATGCTTTACGTTGTCTGGCGTTGAAGCCAAGGACTTCAATGTTTCCTCCAACTCTAGCCAATAGAGGTGGTAATGGTCGGTCTTTCTCTTCCTTCCTTTCCATCTTCCTTCTACTCCTCCTGGTGAAAAATTATAAAATGAGCTCAATAACATTCAGTAAAAAAAGCTCTGCACTTACAGATTATAAAAATAATTTCAATGCCATTTTCACAATTTACAAACTTACATTAGTGAATAAATTGCAACGATATACTTTAAAATTTCCAATTCGCTCTAGCATAAGGGAATGGCCGTTGAAGATTCCATAAACCAAAGCAATAATTTTATAAAGATAAGAAAAATAGTCAATATGATAGAAAACCGTAACAAAATGGTTGGAAAATATTAAATTATTCTCTTGACAACAACTGCTGAAAGCATTATTAAACACTCATTCTGTCTACAGGTACCATCACAGGAAAGAGTAATTCCAATTTACAATCATGGAAATAGATTTTGGATCCATAACATTCACCCAAATCTCATGCAAATGCGCGGAAGTATAAAAGTATAACAAGATTGAACCATGTTTTAAAAAAGCTTATGGATTCCTGCTGAAACATCAACCATTACTTCTCCTAATGTGCCTCAACAAAAGGGCATCTCAAGATAGAGTAACCTTTCTGGTGTAAGGGAACCAATCATAAGACCATGATTAGAAAATGATAGAAGACAGTTGACACCTGAAATTACTGTGTCATATGGAAATAATTAATGATGAACAAGAGTGAAAAACATTGACAAAATACCGCAAAATAATTTGTAAAAGTATTGCGATATTTCTGAATATAGTGAAATAAAATTGTTTTGATTTGTTGTACACTTACCTACTGAGATCAGGATCATTCTTCTCATCAAAGTCATCATCTTCTTTATCTTCATCGGAACCAGCCGAAAAGTCTGAATGGTAGTCGGAGAGATTCTCCTGCCAAGTGGTATCCTCCCTAGTGTCAGTCGTCATTCCACCGTCATTATAATTGACCTGTTTCCTGACTCGCTTACCCTTACCCAACGTCCTCGCGATATCCTCTTGCTGCTGTTCGTAGTGATGTCTGAGCAACTTGATCCAGTAGGCAGGATCGGTATTCTCGGCTTCTTGCTTGATGATTTCGGTGTTAACTTCCTCTTCAGCTTCTTCTTCTTTGGTAACGTAACTGGCTACCTTGAATGAGCTGAGGTATTCATTGGCCCAGCTTTCTTTCTGTTCGATACCTTCTTTGCTACGATCAAGAAGTTCAGAAACAGCTCTGTCATCGTAATGAATGGCTTCATCTTCTTTGCCTGATTTCAATTGAGATTTAAAATTCAAGCATTCAAAATTTTATAGAAAAGAAGGGAATTATAATTCTGACGAAATTCTTTGACACATACCTTGGTTTTCCTTGAACAACTCTTCAGTTCCGAACCTCAGAATATCGTCCAACTCTTGCTTGGTGAAATTGGCTCCTTTCCCACCCATGCCGGGTCTCACCACTAAATGAGTCAACATCATTTTTCTTTTGGCCACTTGAGTGACTCTTTCTTCAACACTGTTTCTTGTGACGAATCGATAGATCATCACTTTATTGGCTTGTCCAATACGATGGGCACGGGAAAAAGCCTGGATGTCGTTGTGGGGATTCCAATCTGAATCATAGATTATAACGGTATCAGCTGTGGCGAGATTAATACCCAACCCACCAGCTCTGGTGGATAAGAGAAACACGAATTGAGGAGCGCCGGGTGCGTTAAATCTGTCTATAGCTTCTTGACGTTGGCTACCAGTAATAGCACCATCTATTCGTTCATATTTGTACCTGAAAGAGTGATTGAATTAACAGATTTGAAAAGATTTTAATATAATTTGAATGATTTCTTCTTGTTCCTTCTATATTATAATAATAATAAAAATACTCATTGGCTTGTTATGAATTCTTTTTCAACTTCCTTTGATAGATCGAAAAACTATTTTTTCCAAATATCAAATTTATAGGAAGACCATCACAAAAAATTACTAACTCACATACCCTTCTCCTTCGAGGAAATCCTCAAGAATGTCCAACATTTTGGTCATTTGCGAAAAGATAAGCACCCTGTGCCCTTGCTCCTTCAATATCCTGAGCATCTTCGACAGCAAAACTAACTTCCCGGCCGCCTTAGTCAACTGCCCCACGTCCCAATTGCCATGCGGCCCCAAAGGCGCCTCTTCTGCAGCGGCAGGGAACAGATAAGGATGGTTGCAGCACTTCTTCAGATCCATCATAATGTTCAGCAAGGAAACTTGTTGGCCTCCTCCTTTCGGATTCAAAGCCTCGAAGTTCCTCGTCAGGATATACTTGTAGTACTTTTTCTGCATCGGAGACAATTCCACTCTCACGATGAATTCAGACTTGGAGGGCATGTTTTTGAGTACGTCGGCCTTGAGACGCCGCAACATGTGGGGGCCCAACATCTCGTGCAACTTCTTCACTTGGTCTTCCTTCGAAATATCAGCGAATTCGGCTTGGAAAGCGGATAGATCGTTGAACTTCTGACTGTTCAAGAAATTCAACAAATGGAAGAGCTCCTCGAGGTTATTTTGCAGTGGTGTACCAGTAAGAAGAAGCTTATACGCAATGTTGTAGCTGTTCAGGAATTTGAAGAACTGGAAAATAAAATGAGAATCTAATCTTGCTCGATTTGGTAATTGATAGTGATACTCACTTTGGACTGATTACTCTTTAATCTGTGTGCTTCATCTACAACAAGAACGGCCCAATCGATGGATCCCAAACAGGCGGAATCAATAGAGACCAACTCATAACTGGTTAGCAAAACATTGAATTTTATAGAACCAGCTCTAATTTTAGACGCTCTACCTCCTCTCACTGCACCTTCCTCAAAACTAAGTTCGTTTTCTCTAATCACAGCTCTGCAGTCTTTGTCACCTAAAATATCACCCCATTTAGTTTAACACCATAGAGTAGATTCCCTATAGAGGCCAAGTGTTTCTTGAAAAGATTCTGTGTTTATACAATTTCTATGGCCACATAAAAATTCTACTAGATTAAAAGTTTTTGAATGCTTATGTCTGAGTAGTAGTCGACATAATGACCTTCATGAATTGACTAAAATATTCATGGAACAATTATTTCCAAATTATTAGTTTATGAGATTTTGTGAAAGCTTTTTTCCGGGTGTTTTGGCTGTGATCTGGAGGTTTTTAAGCCTGACATTTAGTTTACATTATCAAAGGCCATGTGGTACCGGTCCCAGAGCCCGAGTTTGTGCTAGAGTTGTTATTCCCGTTGTTATTGCTTTCGGAATGCAGTAACTAAGTGGTTACTACGTTTGGTTTATCAGACTTCTCAACATCCATCCTGATGGTTTCCAAAATACGTTATATTTATACTGGAATATGGATGTCCAAGGGATTAAAAAATAATTATGTATTTTTTAATATCACTGATAATCAACCTATTAATCCTTTGTTCGCGAAAATCTACAATTTCACGTCAAATAAAATGTATATGTATATTTTATGTATTTATACACTCATGTATGAAAATATTCTTGGTTGAGTTGTATAATAGCGTAAGCTAAACTCCGCCAAGATAAAAATAAAGACCATTTATTATTATTATTATTATTTGGTGAAATTTCAAAACCTTAGTTTTCATGAGCAATCCTTTCTGAAAGGCCAAAAACAAATTGCTTTTCTCACTTACCAACATAGGTGATGCAGTAAAAATCTGGCGCCCAAGTCTCAAATTCCCTTTCCCAATTGATGATAGTCGACAACGGTACACTGATCAAAAACGGGCCCCTGCAATGTCCCTCCTTGAAGAGGGAATACAGAAAAACAATAGTTTGGATGGTTTTTCCTAGACCCATTTCATCAGCAAGGATGGTATCTATACCATTAGCCCAAGAGTAGCGCAACCAGTTTAGACCTTCCAACTGATATTCATGCAATTGACCGCTTTCGTCCAAGTAAGATGGTTGTCTATCCATTTTTTTCTTCAAATCAGTACAAGGTTTCTCTGGAGGTGGAGTATACCTACGACTGAAATAAAAATATTTACCTTCAGTAATTTAAAATTACCTATCAATATAATTTTTTTTAAATTAAAATTATAACAACAGCGTACAGTTCAACATAGTTGAGACATTATAAATATAAAATATGTTGTGATTTTCCCGAATCAGCAAAAATGCTGGTCTCGGGATTCACTAACATTCAACATGTAGCGATGTGAACCTTACGATGGCTATACAAAAAATGAATAATACTCTAGCAAGTATCAACAAGTATTTAAAAATTAATAAACTCAAGCTGAATGTGATGAAAACTAAAGCGATGATAATCACCACCAAGTTTAAATACAGCCAAATAGACTCTAAAACTATTAATCTCAACATTGATGATGACAAAATTGAAATAGTGAATTCAACTAAATATCTGGGATTCCAGATAGATAACACTCTATCGTTTGATGAACATTTTGAGTATATTCATAAAAAAATTTCAAAGAAAT
>WOGN01009918.1:0-10627 GCA_015342105.1 Leptinotarsa texana | reverse complement strand
GTTTATTACCCTTCAATCGTTTAATGCAGGTACTAACTACAAAATAACAATACGTCCAGTTCGCATTTATGACGATGTATCTCTGTAGTTGTTCGTGAAATAATTATTTGCTTCGAACTGGTTTATCTTGTGCAAAAAACACAAGAAACATTTTTTGTTTAGAATGAAACCGGCTATCGGAAATAAATTTTCAAATGGCAAACAAATAATAAGACAAAAAGTTACATTGGAAATACATTTTAGGGGTTGCGTTTTCCACCCCGTACAACCATGGAGTGAACCAAATAAATTAATGGCTAAGTGTCTTTTTGGTAGTACGAAACGTCAGGTTGATTTCATTATTACAAATTTTTTAGTGCTTGTGAAAAAAATAGTTATACAAATTTTATGTACCCCCTTTAAGGGGCTGTATCTTAACGAGAGATGCTCCAATAAGGTTTCTTTATATGAAAGATCCTATCTTTTTTTCGATGAGGAATCACCTCCTTAAATGTTTTACACTTATTCAGTTACACCCTGTATAACTGCTGTTTCTCAATTTGTTATAAATTATGTCTTAATTGGGGATGATTGGAATGAAAAACCATGTTTTATTTGAGGCACCAGACAAAAATATCTAAATTTAATGTAATAACAAATGGAGCATAGATATGTGTTTTTCAAGTTTGTCCTTCAAGTCATCGAGTATACCAGCCGCAGTAGCATACGAAACGTTTCGTTATTCGACCTGGGCCTATCAGCCCAGATTCTGATCTCTATTGAAACACATCAAGTTATTCATTTTCTTACCTGTATCTGTCGAACTTTGCGAATTTCTTCCAGTCCGCCGGATTTGACTTGTAGGCCGTCATAACGTATCGAACCAAATCAATATTGACCGAATCACTTTCGAAAATCACCCTCAGTTCCCGGATCAAATCGTCCAAACAATTAATAACGGGCAGAGCAGTGCCCATTTGCTTATAAAATTTGATGTCGAAGTCATCTTCAGGTTTGTAGTCAACGAAATTATTGTACTCGCACACAGACATATTTCCTTTTGAACTTTTTCGAACGGTCTGTTTGTAACTAATTCGTCGAAAATAGACTCTCGAATGCCACTGATAAACCCCCTTCGATTTTATCTCGGGTCAGATGCGATGTTTCAATATCTTCTTCACTGATTTTTTCGTCATGAGGCACTAACAACAACATGAATGTTGAGCAATCGTGACATGGTCGTCGTCGGGAGAATCTCTTGTTGATAACGGCGCAAGAATGTTGGCAAGTTTCACTTCAACTAGGAGGTGGTACAATCATTTTCCATCCACATTCCGTAATCCGAATGGTACCCTCATTAAGGGGCACTAATTGAAGAGGCATTGGCGTAACTTCGGTCCGTTTCCTAATAGTTAAAAGTATTAAATGATCGTTATAAAGACGAGACGCCAACAGAGCACTAAACAGAATTTTGTGACAAACATTTCAATATCTAATATATAAAACTTCCGTGTTACAGCGTTAGTTGTCTTAACAGATCTTCATGACATTTTATATGTATATTCGTAGGTCTGAGAATAGATTTCAATCTATTTTTCATACCCCTAAAAAGGGATTTCTAATCCAACAAATGTTTCGTTTTTTATGATGTAGCATTAGCAAATACATACATCTATCAATTTTTACCCATTTATCACCAACCCCTATTTTTCAATAGTCATTTTAGAAATTTAATCAATTTTAACCGGTGTCACTTCCCACTCAGCACGGAGTAGAGATCAAAATGAAAAAAAAGCGATTTATTTCAAACAGGAGTACAGGAAATGCTATTATTACAGAGTATATATGGAATAAATATTAAAAATAATGGAATATAGAAATGTATAAAAGTAAATGCTAAAACAAAGTATATATAAAATATTCGTATACGAAGAATTTAAAAAGAGGAATGAAAAATTGAGTATATACCACAAAAATTTACAAATCATGCAGCGTAGCAGTACTGTAATGTTATTTATAGTATTATTGAAAGTGATTGTGGATACATGATACCAAGGCGTTCAGAGAGTCGAAATGAATATCGCAGTGTTCACAGATTTTAATGAAGCTACTGCACATAAAATTCAATGGTGATCGTAGCATAACATTTGTGCGTGATGCTTCGCAATAGAACTTCTGATTGTGTCGACCTTCATTTCTTGGTACTAACACATTGACGAGTAAAAGAACCGTACTGTCAATATTGTTGTTAAGTAATTTATGCAGGAATTTTTTATCAAGGATAACTCTCCTATTTTCCAAAGATGTCATATCAAATCGTGTCAAAAACATGTTATGATCCATGCCTCTCGTGGGGTATTTTCCATCAACTTTTAGACATAAGTATTTTATTTTAGGAACTTTCTCTGCACGCTCTCAATTGATGTTTTTTGGTAGTCGTAAACTGGATTCCATAACATAGAGCCATACTCTAACTTAGATCTGCATGGCATACGCAAAATATAGCAATTTTAAGGTGGCAATACTTTTGAAGTTTTCTGCCATTTTTGTAAATGAATCCAAGCATCCATTTGCATCAGCAGTCATATTCCTTCTATGTGTTTACTGTCGTATGTTATACCAAGATCTTTTATCTCGTGTACGCGGTTGATTGTAGTATTGTTGATTGAATAATTGTACATTAAAAGTTCGCTTTTTTGTTGGAAATGATATTATTCAACATTTGGATATGTTCAGTTGTAGACGAATATTATTACACCAAAGTTTGATTACATCTACCTAATTCATGTTGTACACGTTGGCAGTCAGTAATGTCGTCGATTTTATAATACAGTTTCAGATCGTTTGTAAATAGGAGGATAAGAATATTCAAAGAGATTGCAAAATAATTGATAAAAATCAAAAACAAAAAATTTCCAAAATTAGAACCTTGTCATACTCCAGAAAAAATTGCGCTGGGATTTGAACTCGTGAAATCCATGATCATCATGTCGTAACACTCACTTGTCATTACTGAACTATTTGGAATTGGGCTTAAAATATTCGGAAAACCAGTTCCTAGGAGATTTTGTCAAGAAAACGTTAATATATAATTTTGAGGGCAATCAGATATTGAAAACGATTTGAAAACGATAAACGTTTAAACTTCTCAACTGGAAATGACAGAGACATTCTCAAAAATAATGTATTATCCAGTAGGTATATTATGTGTACAAAAAAAGCAGAGCCAGCGTATAAACATCGAAAACCGTAAGAGTAACGAAGTAATGAATAGGGAGATGTAACCGTTACTACATGGTAGGAGATTATCATGAACAATGATAATTAAAACTTCTTATGTTTTTATAACACTCATATTTGTTACTAACGTTACTGCAGTTTCGTCCTTCAAGGACATACAACGAATACTATTAACTTGTAGGACGAAACTACATTAACTTTAGTTACGAATACAATGTTTAATTCTCATTGCTTCATTATGGAGCAATGAGGTTTTTAAATTTATTAGTTCAAATTTTTTAGTGATATATCACTGATATATTCATACAAATATACGTAGTGCAAATAAAAAACTCTGATGAGTTGAAAGTTTCACTCTTGGATGTGATGAATAATTTTGAAAATTTATATGTTTTTTACCACTTTTATTTGTACCTAACGTTTCAACAGTTTCATCCTATATGGACATTCTCAAACTTAAACAATAAACTCAGTTTATTGTTTAATTGTTTCAATTGTTATAAATGGTTGTTTTATAGTGTTAGTATTTGTTATGAATAGTTGATCAATTGTTCATTGTTTAAATTTGAGAATGTCCATTTAGAACGAAACTGCAGTAACGTTAGTTGCAAATAAAAATGATAAAAACATAGAAATTTTCTATTCTCTTTTCATCATGATCTCCTACCACATAATAACGGTTACATCCATCAATTTAATAAATATTTTTATAATATATATATTTTTATAATATATTTATAAATATTTATCAACTATTCTATAATGAAAGTTCCTTCAATCAGAATCAAGTTTGATCACGGTATTTAATCAAACTTGATGAAATAAATATCTTGGAGTCGACCACTACTCTGAACAATACCAAAATATTACTAAACGGGATTTACAGGCCATGTCCAACATCTGAAAAAAAACTTCATAAGTAACCTGTCAGACTACCTCAAATATTGTCAAACCTCAGATCTTCACATAATTATTAATATTTTGAAAAATAGTGATAACCATGTACATGAATACCTGAATGTAATGGGCGAGGAAGGTTTCAATTGCACTAGGAACATAGGAATATAGGTGATGAGAAATCGTGCTTGGATCATATATTTGTAAAATCAAAAAAGTCCCTTTTTAAAAATATTCCTGTAGTCCTCGAAACTAACATAACAGACCATTATTGCATCATAAATCATTTCACTACACATGAAAAAATACGAACTGATAAACCACAAAGTTTCAGAAACCTATTGAATAAACATAAATTCAAAGGAAAAATCAAACAGGAAAACTGGCTAGGAGTGTATACTGAAAATAACGTTGATGTATGTACCAAATATTCAATAAATACAATGAGAAATCACTTAGCAAACTCAACAACAAAAATTAAAATTTGAATGAACGAAATAGGGAGGAAATATTGGATAACTGCGGGAATAATAAAATCTACGCATGAAAAAAAAATTTTGAACAATCAACCAGCAGAACGAAATAAAAAAGAATTCAGAAACTACAGCAATAGGTTGAATTTTTCATCAAAAAAAGTAACTATTATAATAACAAATTAAAGGCTAACAAAAACACAAGTAAAAGTCTAATGGAATGTATTAATGTAATTTCAAAAAGGCAAAAACAAAAAACAAATTAAAGAAATCAAAAAGTCCGATGGAAACCCAACAAATGATTCTAGAGAAATATCTGAAATTTTTTTAACGGAGGCAAATGAAGCAGAAATGATGAAGATTATATTTAATTTGAAAAGTAATAAATCATCGGGGATCGACAACACAAAATCCGAAATTTTGAAAGACATCAAGGAGGAAATTACACATTCGTTAGTTTATATAATAATTAAGTCCATGAATGATGAAAAATTTCCAGATATCCTAAAAATTGCTGAAATAAAACATCTCTTCAGAAACGGTGGTAAACTTGATATTACGAACTATCGCCCCATTTTATTGATATCGAGCATGGAAAAAGTTTTCGGAAAAACCTTACAGAAGAGGTTCATCTTATTTCTCGAAAGTTATAATATTTCATCGAGTTGTGATGCAATTGCCAGATTGACATAATAGGAGGAAACAATGCGTCAATATGCGTCAATATCAATGAAGCTATGAGCAGATATCAAATATTACCATTATGGAATGCCTCAAGGTGGTGTTTTGGGAAAAAATCTCTTCAATCTTTATATTAATAGTCTTTTCGAACAATATACGTGTGTGAAAGTTGTAAGTTTCGCGGACGACACAACCGTTTTCTACGAAGGGACTGACTGAACTACTCTCAAAAATAACATTGTGGTTGACTTTCAAAATATAATAAATTCCTTCAACGATAGAATACTGACAATCAGTTATAAAAAACTCACTTTTTGCCGTCTACATCCTACCCTACAAATTTACCACCATATAAAGAATTGGAAATACAACATGACGACGGAACCCTTCTGAAAATAGAGTACGTCGATAAGCTTACATACATAATTCTGCAAATTTGTAAAACTGGCAACTCTGCAATATCACCATTAGACCTCTTTCATACGGGGAGCTTCACGTCTCTCGCTCCCGAAAAAGAAGAAGGCTCTTAACGTCAAAATGCAACGAGTCCATCGGAAGTTTCGGACGAAGAGCGGAAGCCGCCATGTCTCGGGAGACGATAGCTCTCACGTCTCCTGCACCTCGAGTCGGGGAGCCGCGTCTCCTCCTCAAAATGCAAAAGGATGAGTGGGGGCTTCCACAGAGGAGTGAAAAAGGCTCTCTCTAGTTGCCGCTTTGCACAAGTTATCATGGCAGATCACGATGTGGAGCTGTTGATCAGTTTCTTTCTTCGAGGTTTTTGCCGACGGTAGAGAAGGTATATGGCAACAGCTCTACGGAGCTCATGGAGCCAGGAACTAAAAAGGCGAATATTAAAAAAGGTTCGTTCTAGTTCTACCATTCGAAAAGGTTTGGAAACTGTTCCGGACATTAGCGTAGCAGCAAAAAATCCAAAAAATTAACACTTGTTTAAACCAGACCACATTTTGAGGAGACCACTGCGCAATCTATTGTATATGTAAGAGATTGAATTTGGAAAACAGGCATGCATAGTTTGAGTTGGCTGTCATTTGAATGAAAACGAATAATAATTCAGTGATGTCAGTTTTTAATTTTATTCATCGTTTTTACAGCCATTACAAGTTAAAATCGAGTGGAAAAAAATTATATAATTGATTTTTTTAGGTTTTAAGAATACAATGTAAGGATTAACAGCAATTTTTATTTTTATTTTTATTAATGTAGCCAAATTAGATGTGACCATATGGTAACACTAGGCAGTTTAACAACCTATTTATAACACTTCATGAAAATATACAAAAAATTATTAGGTGTCACTTATTTTAAGTAAAAAACTGAAACTGTTATTTTACCCTAATATCTACTTCTTATGAAATATAGAAAAACAATCAATACAAACAACCACTTCGCATTTTCTGCACATTGTACTACTCACTGCGGAACAACCCTCTCCGGCACAACGTCGCCGTTGTTTTGGGAAACTCGAATAACGAAATGATTCCTTCTAACATAACGCATATCATCAGATACCGTGTTTCAGGAAACTGAGCCTGAACATATCATCAGATACCGTGTTTCAGGAAACTGAGCCTGAACATGTGAAAACTTTACCAAGACCTTTTGGTGCTCCACCACCACTTTTTATCCTTCATACCAATGCGGTATCTTGATATATTCTCATCCATATGGTCAACGCCACCCATATAAGAATTATAAGTTCCAATCACAAATGACCGATGCATTTAACTACTTTTTTCTCGGCACTTGAATATCGGCTCACAGATCCCATTGGTTGTACTCCATAACATGTTGATACTAGAGTAACAACTCCATTATCAGCCCAGCAAACATATGAAATCCCATTTCCCTTATCAAAAATAGATTCGATAGTACCTCCCGGTTTTTTCTCGAATGTCTTCTTTCCTGTGAGATAACATCCCTTAGGCAATCTATTTTCACACACAGTTCCAGTACCTTGATACCCTTCATCTCGTAAATATTTAGGAAGCTTTTCGCCTGTAAACAAGTTGTCGAAATAGAGTTTATATGGTTGGGAACATTTTACTTTTTCTATTTCTTCTAGCATTTTCACTATGAGCGCTAATGCTTTACCGAATAATAATTCATTTCAAACTTGATGAGGTGATCAGAAGTCATATTCATACACCACATTTTATTGCCAAAACGAACTGGATTACCTCGGATAGACTGCTTGCAGCTGTGTTTTCCAAAATATCGAATCATAGATTCGTCATAACATAGATGCCCTTCAGGCTCAAAATAAGCTAAAAATTTTTCCTGAATCTTGTCCATTAGTGGAAGCATTTTTTACTCGTTATCAGACAGCTCTGGTTTATTATCATCAGCGAAATGAATAAAACGTGAAATTTGCAAAAATCGGTCCCTGCGCGTAGACATCTAAACCAGTTAATTTTTCATGTCATTATTCGAGTCCCAGTAAAACCTTTTTCCTGGTAAATCATTATACCCACTAATAATAAGTATGTCAATGTAGCATTTCATTTCTTTCACAGATACTTTAGGGTCGGGACAGTTTTTGAATAAGACATACCTAGACGTTTCCTCGATCATCATTTGTATGATGTCTACGATAAAAAATTCTAATAATTCCACAAGACTCAAATGTTGATATGGCTTGAAGTCACATGTTGGATAAATTTGGTGATTTGATTGCAAATTACCTTCGACCCAGTCAAAGTCCTCTACATCAACAATAATTTGTGTTATCGAAAGTATTTTGTTTTGTGATGACGAAGGAGACCTATGTTTTGGTGAAGCATGAAGTGATCCAAGACTTCGTAACATTTCATCAAAACTGCACCTTCCAACTCTGGTGTTGTCCAGGAATTTTATTCCGGATTGAGCTCAAAGTTGTCTGCCAGACAAATTGTCAATAAATCCACTACCACCTTCATCTCCGGAGTCTACGTCTGTCAAAACGTCCGGATCGGGTGGTTCAATAAATATTTCGTCTATGTTATCACTATAGGCTATCTCTAGGGCATCTTAAAGTAAAAAACCCTTTCTATAACAAAAAAAACAATTTAAAAAAATCGCTAGTGTAACTGCCTAGCATTACCATATGGTTACAGGCTGATATATACATCTGTAGCTAATGTAACATAACTCACATTTCGATAGAAAATAACTAATACAATATTTGGTATTCCTCTTCATTAGCTAATAAAGTTAGAAACGGATTTATAAAAAAAACTCGAACTATATACTTACACAAAGTTCGGCTCCACTTTTACGCAATATCAAAAACACCTACATATATCACACGCACACGTGCCTGATACAAATGTCGTCTATACCTGTTATGAACTAATCAACACATTGAACTACTTTTAAGAGACTGACAGTGCTAGCTCTCCAACCGGCCAAAAAATAGAGCCGCAGCACCCTTTACAGAAAGCTTAAACACTTGTGACTATATGGTAACGCTAGGCGTTAATGGATTTTATAAAATATTTTTTAGAAGGACATCAACTTTCTGATTTTTCGAGCTCCAACAGTTAAAATGGAGATGTAGATATTTTTTCAGAAGAGAGAAAATTCTCAGAGTTATATCAAGTATACAAACCAAAAGTTCCGCAGTACTTTGAGTTTGGAGAATTGGTTCATCATCGTTATAAGATGGGAGTGATGATGTTGAATATGATGAAATACTGTTGATAGTGTCATTATTTAGTGTATCCTTGTAGTTGAAATACAGTTCGAATGTTTCCTAACCTCAATCACCAGCTAACAGAATTGAATGAATTAAAACAATATCCTAAAAACTAACCCGAACAAATTCTCACATGAATACGTATGCGCAAGGAGAACAAAACTCTTCAGTTCAGTTTCGAGATCAAAAACGATTCGTGTTAGTTTAGGACAGTTTCGGATAACTCTGCAGTCGAAATCAGAACAGATGATACATCAATCATAAAAACAGCAGAACGTACTATATGCACCGCGCATAATTCTAACGATCGAAAACCTGAATTTTGTAGAACCAGACTAAACCTTGAATAACTATCTAGAAAAATTATATAAAAAAATCAGTTTACAATAAAAGTTTATTTTATAAGCGTGTTAAAATCATATTGACACGATTGTGTTTTCGCCAATTGTCAGCTGAGATTACTGTGATCATTAACTTAACTGCTAAAAAAATGAAAGAAGATGACAAATATAGGTACCTAAAGAACATACCTGAGAATTCCTAAGCAAATTGGAATTGATTAATACTACCCAAGATATTTTCGATACTTGTAGGATTTCAGAATTTTTCACGAACCTTCAGCCTGGTTTAGCAACTCATACTTTCCCTCCATTTCAGAAACTATTACTCCCTATATAATGTAGCTCTAATCATTTTGGTTGTAAACCGACAGCATCGATGTTGTTCATCATGTGTTGAATGGTACCCCTGTAGAAATATCCTAATCAGGAAATCAATTTGCGGAGGAAATTACCCTGAACATGAATAGTGTATCCGGATATTTACCAACTTGAACTTAGGCGAAACTTTGAATTTCAATTTAATACAGTTGCTGGATAATTCATAGTTTAGGATTTTGGAGTGGAAACTGTATTTATCGAATGTTCATCAAATTCTTGTTATGTGTACAGTACGGTATATTGAAATGTGTATTATGTATTACAAACACCCAGTAGGATTATTTCTCGCATGGATGAACTTATAACCCCATTATTTGTTCACATTCCCTAACCTCGGGCTTGCAAGAGTAATTTATTTTATGTCTGTGAAACATGATAATATTTTTCATCGAGCTTTTTTGGGTATTTTTTACCTGTCACAATCTGAAAATATGAAAATTATAATGGAGAAAGGGCAAACCTTTTAGTTTGCCCCGATGATTTACTACATAAAATCAAAGTCATTTTCACATAAAAATATGTTCTATTTATCGGTAACTTGTCGTATTTAACAATTTTACCTATCAAAAAAATTGCTAAGAAATAATACAATATTTATTTTAAGTTTCGGAGGCCAAAATCTGCCTCTGTTTTCAGAAATGGAGAAAAAATGTATTGATATTTGCAATTATTCCTTTTCATTATTTATTTTTCTTCTTCGACAGATGTCAAAGGTCGATGAGAAACTGATTTTCATCCACGAAGAATGACTTATGTTGAATATGATAGTATCATTTTTCATTGTATGAATTGTCTCACTTGGAAAAAGTTCAAATGGATTCGAGATCTAATTGAAAATGATTGAACGAGTCAAAAATGTAAGACAAAATTAATAATATTCATTGATTTCTTTAGGACATCCTAATATACATACATTATTTTAAAAATATATAGATAAATGACAT
>WOGN01009916.1:0-10627 GCA_015342105.1 Leptinotarsa texana | reverse complement strand
GCAGCAAAATTTAATGTATGCTTATATATATTATATATTAAACACACAGATTCCAGTATAAATAACGCAGTTACCGTTAGAATATTATGTTTTTTAAAGAAGGTTCTACAGGAGTTTCTTGGTTTAAGGTTTCCTACGTACCGTATTGCCCTTTTCTGTGAAATTAATAGACTTCTGAATAAAGTTGGACTGCATGCTTCCCGAAACTGTATTTTGTAGCGTAAGTGAGAATCTATGAGTGCATAGTACGCCATCTTTGCAGTGCTCAACCCCAATTCTTTATAAATCACTCTAACCGCATAACAGCCAGAGGACACTTTTCTAGTGATCCACAAATTTTAAATTCTGGTCAATGAAGACGCCTAGAAATTTCGTGTTATTTTTAGATTCCAGTGATCCAAAAAAAAGTTAATCGATTGAGCATCTAAATGATAATGAAAAGTTTCGATTATATCTCACAGACACTTTGTTTTATTCAAAGATAGAAAACCCTTAATGAAAGACCCTATATGTTTCTCGCTTTCCGATCGAGCTGGCAACACTGCCTCGTCAGGACGTGTTGGAGAACGATCGCGTGGTTAGAGGTGTAAAAATTATTTAGTTTCCTTCAATTTTTTGCCCGGCGATAATAGTTCCGAAGATTTTTCCTATGCCTTTTTCTAGGCGTACGTGTCTCAAATTGTTTTTGGAGCAAAGCACGCCTGTCAGCTCGTCTGGGACGAGTAACACACGAAGATACTTTTACGTAGATATAACAAAGGTCTGTTAGCACATCCCAGATGGATGATTGGTTGAATTAGACAGATATGACGAATCCGAGGCAGTTGAAAATTGATGTAAATATTCCCCACAGACATACCAGAAAAGTTGAAGCACTTTTTACTGCTATTTGGGAGTCGTCTAAATTGCTTTTTCTTACAAATTTCAGAAAAATACTGATAACCCATGAACTTATCGTGTTTTACCTACCATCTTCACAAAACACACAGAAAAGTTGAAGCACTTTTTTTATGCTACTTGGGAGCCATCTAAAATGTGCCAATTCCTTCCAAATTTTCGAGAAACACTGACAACCCATGGACTTATTGTGTTTTCCTTATCATCTTCATATAACAGCCATTTCAACAGCTCTCTTCAACTTTGTACAGTTCCTTTGTTGAATGTTTTCACATATTTTTCTGTAATAATTCGAGTAGTCTATACATTGATTGCCTTCTGTGATCTGGTATCCCACATCGTATAAAACCTGACGAGCTGCCTATGTCACGTTATTGCGCTTTCTGCAGTTGAGGTCTCCATTATACAACTCTATTTTCTTTTGTTATCTTCGGAACATGTTTCCAGAGAAGACTAAGTCTATGTTGTGTTCCAAATGTTTTTCGTTTTTTTATTTTCGATTATCCCTTCATGAAGGTTTTTTTCTGTGCGTTTCCAGATATTTATTTTCCTCCGATAGTCATATCTCTTCACCTTTGAGTTTTTGGACTCCTCTTTCTTTTATTCGGGTCCTCTTGGTGAGTCTTACTTCAGTTTTGAGAAAATATGTATGAAAGTCTATGACACCAGCCTAAGGGTTTTGATGTGGACCTTGGGGTTCCACAAGGCTCAATTCTAGGTCCGTTATTTCTTCCTGTTACAACTAACTGTACATATTGGGACTAAAATGATCAATACACATATAAGCAGATGACACATCAACAAGAGAAGTGGCTCAAACATTAGAAAAACTCCAAATTCTGAGCTTTAAACATTCTTTCCAATAAAAATACTTTTAAGGAAAGCCAAAGCACATCAGTTTCGTTACATTGGAAGGAAGTGACATTTTTTTGAATGGGTTTTGTGAATGATGTGTCTATGAAATCATCAAAATCTACATAATTATCAGAAACATATTGAAAATCTCTGCCTAGGATAAACCTATTTAGAATAAACTATTTCGTCATTGGTTGGTATACAGCGTAGCGCGATCAATCTAAATGTAAATTCGATATTCGCTTATTGGAAAATGAGAAATAATACCACTTGTGCAAGTGGTTAGTTAACAAATGAAGCTTTATTTTTCACTTTTCATGATGATTTCCTACCAAATGGTAATGGCTATTTACTTTAGCTAAACATCTGCAAACTGGTTTCGGAGTAATTGAACATCCTCAGTATTGAACAAGCCAAGTCAGTGATTGTGTAAATGTAAATAGTCTTTTTCATTACGTTAAGTTCGTAAATATTCTGACTGATTTCAACAACTGTCATTATTCAGTTGACTACAATGTTTCAAGTCGGTCAATAACTGTGAATTTCCGGAATTTCTGTAATTCATTTGTGAACATTAAAACTAAAGCGATATCTGGTTTATAGCAGTGAATATTTCCATAATAAAAACGTAGTCAAATATTAAATTGTTTGCATTCATCTTTTCTGTATAATAAACAAATATTTGGAAAACGTAAAATTTTTGAAATTATTTGAAATTGTTGCTAATCCAGAATAAAAACTAATTAAATCAACAATGTGGAAACGATAATTCAATTAAAGCAGTAGTTTCGAGATGGGTTTTTCCCCAGTTTGATATCTGAAATCACTTTTTCCCTTTTTTGATAGATTTAGACATTTTTTTCCTCATAGATACATTTGGTTTCAATATAAAGCATCAGACTTTTTGCAATCTATGGCACCTCTATCGAATTTTCGTTTTCATTTCCTTTGAAAATTCAAAATGCCTAAACACAGTGTTTTCAAAAAATGTTTTCGATTTTCCTGCTAACCGTTTGTGACTCCTCTTCGATCTGGGTGATATCTGTCATAAAGTAAAGAAAAAATTTCAATGGACGTGGTGTACTTTGTAGAAAACTTGCTACAAAATCAAAGACAGTTGGGAATTTCTGGAAAACATTTGGAAAAAGTGGTTCTGCCGAATTTGACTTATCACTCATGGAAGTTGAAATTCATTGGTGAAGTAATTCATTCACCATCACTATTCCAACTAGAACTGTACATCAAAAACATTTTTGTAAACGCTTGGGCACAAAATCATTCGTTCTACCAATAAATTTGCTTACGATTTTATGGCGTCTTAATTTTATATGACCACATATCCGGCTTTTACTAGCATCTGGGATATAAACTTTTAATTATATAGTCAAGGTGATAAGGCATATGCTGGAATATTATTAATATTCGGTCAGACTCGAGATATGAATTTATTACAAGCTCATTCGATTTTAACGAATATTTTATTAAGTAAACGAAGACTGTGTTAATCATGCGTGAAACAAGATGTGTGTCACTCACATATTTTAAAGAGAAAAACATGAAAATAAACGTAAAAATTTCAACAAAAACATTTTCTTTTCATGTTTTCAATCCTAGTTTTTCATTTCCCCAACTCCTAATTATGTCTATTGAATATTGGAAGAAACAAATCATACCTATTCAATTGAATAATCTTTTTAACTATTCTATAAATAACTTATATAATTGTAACGTCATTTTAGTTATCTTCAAAAATACCAACCCAAATTAACAAAATAGAACTGAAACTTAGGAATAAAGGACAAATGCTGTTGACACTTGTATCAAATAAACGAGTAATCGTTTTACTATGTAACAAATGACTACAAAAGTTTCATCAAGGATTGGTTTTTTCGGAAATTGCGAATATTATGATATAGATTTTAGATAAACTAACGTATGAGTTATGTAAATATACGATCGTCATCATGATTGATTTGGGAAGTAATATGTTTCAAATGCGACCATTTGTTTTAGTTGTAATAATATAATAATTTTATAATAATAATAATAAAAATAATTTTTATTTTCCTTTAGTTAATAAGGAATTCAATAAGAATTGTCTTAAAAGTAGAAAGTAGATTAACAGAAGTTAGGCATACTAACAGTACAAACCACAGTCTGATTCTAAAGATAATTAGATTACATAAAAAAATAAAATATCACAAAATTTTCACTCTAGATTTACATTACATTAGCTTGCAGAAAAAACGAATCCACGTCATAAAAACACTTTTCGATCAAGTACGATTTCAAGCGAGATTTCAACAAAGGTGCAGGTACACAATTTCGAATATCATCGGGTAGAGAATTGAAGACTTTAGGCTCTATTACATTTGGTGACTTCGAGCATATTGTTCTGTAATGGGGAACATCTAAATTATTTTTTGTGTCTGCTATTAAGATGGTGAATATCAGATCTCAGTATAAATTTAGCTTTATTTTCAAATGCGTATAGACAAGTTTCAAATATAAATATAGACGACATAGTAGCAGAATTATTTTCTTTCAGAGCAGTCATATTCCTTATAACTCTTTTTTGAGCAATAAATACTTCATTTGCCAAGGGGGATATGTCCCAAAAACAAATACCATAACGAAGTCTATTTTCGACCTGTGCATAACAGAGTTGTCGTAGCATATCAAGACTGAGGATATCTCTTAGTTTCCTCAGCTGGAAGGATATAGTATCAGATATTCACATTGAATTTTCCAGGTGAGACCTTTATCAACATGTAAACCCAGGAATTTCACACATTCTACATCCGTCCTAAGATTATGAAAAAATAGTTCTTCACATTCTCCCTGTCTATTGAGATACCTTATCACCTGAGTTTTCTCGATGCCCATGAAAAGGAGGTTAGCAGCAAACCACTCTTCCATATTGGTTACTGTTAGTTCACATTGTTTGACTAATGTTGCATTGCCATTAGATGATAAGACAACGGACGTGTCGTCTGCATATAAGGTAACAAAAGCAGGAACGTCCAGTTTGTCAATATCATTGATATATAATAAGAATAATACAGGTCCCAAGACGGATCCCTGTGGAACACTCGCCGGTGTCAATACATTTTATGATTCTATTATAAAATGAATGAACTGCTGTCATGGTTGACTTATTATTCACAAAACCATGCTGATTTTCTGATAGGATTTTCTCTTGTTTGTTTTAAATATGCGATTTACTTTACCGATTTTCAATCTTTCTGGAAAGATTCCTGTTTGAAATGATTGGTTAACCAGAAATGTAAGAGTTTCAACCAAAATTGTCAATGTAGTTCTAATAACAAAGTTGACGGAAATATGTGTTTTTCAGGGATAAACATCGGTATTTTGCAAATGAATTGTACACGTTACATTATAACCAATTTTCGTAATATCACCCTTAGAAGATGAACAAATATTCAGAGATGAAAATTATCGGTAATTCAAAATGGCAGTTCGAGTCCGTATTGACGACTTATTGATCAATTATGTACGAAATCAATTTTTCTCAAAAATGTATTTATTTTTGGTATGTCGTTGAGCATTCCATGGCCCTCTTCAATCTTGGGAACAAGAAAAAGTCGCAAGGGGGCAAATCTGGTGTGTACAGTGGCTAAGGCACGATTAAGCTGGTGTTTTTGGCCAAAGCATGATGTCGTGGAAATTTGACACGCCTTTTAATTTTCATTATTCATTGTCTTATTTTATATTTCACAGACAATTTTTCAAGCTGGCAGCATTGTCTTTCTACTAAAACAAATTTGCCGTGAACTTTGAATGATAATTATAATGTTTCTCTTATTACTCCCGACGAAGCAAGCGAAAATGACTAGCACTTTCTGTGTACTGGGAATTATCAACAGAATAACGGTCGCATGGAAACTCTACATTAATGAGAACTTAAAAATGCATACGTTAATGATGATTAGGCAAGTTTTTCGAAAAATAAAATTAGTTAACAGCTCCACGTCGAGATTGCTAATCCAACTTCCATTACGGTTACCGGGTCTTTACCAGACTTCCGGCCTACCAGCCTATTATAAATTCAACATCTAAAATACAACGCTGTTAACTAAAATTCATTTACACACTAATAATTAATAATATCCAAATGAGAAATGACTTGAATATGCAAATATAAAGCAAACAAAAGAAAACCGGAGAAGTGCATTCGGTCGCCTTTTTGCACAGAGAAAAAGCCAATTTGAATTACAGGGAATTCGATAAGAATCTTCGTGTATCAGATCCTAAATTACTGATAGAGGGAATTCTTAAATACTTATACTTATGTTACGAATTTGAAATATGATACGAGAGATTTATTTACTGGAATTGATTGTCAAAAAACGAACGATTGAGTTTTCTTGAAAAGTTAGATGATGGACTAAGAATATTTGATGATTTCATTGAAAACTAATGAGCCATTCAGGCTTTGCATATGCCTATTGATTTTTTTCTGACACGGAGTCAACTTGTAACTAAAAATAATGATCTCTGCTAAAACCATCTCGAACAAAAGTGTATTTACAACTAATAATTTGAATTTTCAAATAAGTAAGTAACTTTGAATCATGACCTTAACCTTCAAAGTGATTCACAATGCGAAACAAAACGCAATTGCGATCTTTTTTCATTACGCGTACTGCATCAGTTGTCATTGTCATTCAATAGTTTCACTTTTACAAAAACTCACAAGATATCAACTGTAATTCATTGAAGGACCATTATAATGAGTGAGGAATGATCAACAATGTATGTGATTATTTTTGAATAATTAAAATGGGTATTGCAAGCTATCCTTAAAAGATAGAGATATGCCATAGCAGACTTCTCTGCAGAACTATGAAAGAAAAATAAAATGTCCTGAATTGTGAAAATAAGTGGAATAATCACAAAAAACTATAAATAATTCACACAGGTTTCCAGAGTAATTACACAAACTATGATGTAATTCAATTAGTTGTGTGATTTTTATGATATCTTGTACAGATTTACATAAAATCACACGAAATTAGAAAAATTTTCAAAAATTGGAAAACCTCATTTTGATAAAAAAATTGTATCGAATAAAATCAGGAGAGGTATATTTATGGATTTGTTCAGTCTACGTTTTTGCCTAAATTTCAATATCGGCATCAAGGAGCTTGTAAATTAATTCTGTAAACTTATATTTTTGTGCATTTTTTCAAAACCAAAATTTATGAAGTTTTGTTTTTGATTAAAATCTCAAGTTTTGTGGTTGAATAACCTGATCATGTTGAAATACTCAAAATTTTTATAGAATTACTGAATAAACTGTGAAGAGAGAGTGAATTGAAACTCTAAGTCACTGTTATTTGATAAATGATTGGAAGAAATTTAGGTTGATATTCGAAACAAATGGTACAGAAGTGGGAATAAATCCCTCGAATGTATGTCATTCCAGAAAAAAATTGAAAAATTTACATTATAATTCATGTAAAATCACAGACAAACTGTAAAATCACGAAAAAATACTATTCTTGGCAACACTTCCTTATTCTATTTTGCTACGCATCGAGATATTACATCCAAAATTAAGGTGGAGACACAACAAATTTCGCAGACATACATCAACAAACTCTATTGAAAAATCATAATCCGGGTAGAATTTCACTAGAATTTGAATAACTAGTTACTCAAATGGATATTAAAAACAAATTGTAGAGAGATAAATTTACACCTCAAGTCTATGTCATTTTGTAAAAAACAAAAAATATTTTGATAAGTCATGTAAAATTACAGATAATTTTGTAAAACAAACAACATCTACCTTTAGCAAAACTGAAATCATGAAAATTCACTATTCATAGCAACAATTTTTCACTCAAGTCTGTAATTGATTGAAAAATACACGGCTATGTCAGCTAAGGGAAATCACAATAATTTCCATAAAATTTCATGTAAAATTACAGATAATTTTGTAAACGATGAAAATTTAATAATTCATTCATGACCACAAATTTCCATTCAATTCTGGAACGCATTGAACTATCACGTATATACAAAAAATACAGTAAAACACATACATTTTTGCAGTAATACATTGACAAATTTAATTGAGAAATCAAAATCCTCATGGGACTTTGGTATCTTTCGTACTGGTCCAACATAACCAATAATTATTACTGTAAATTTACATTTTACTTCTCACTATATGTCGGGGCAGATAACATATTTGATCAAATTTACACAAAACAATGATGAATTATACACATTAATCTTTTTTTTGAAAAATCACGACGTTTATGGGATAAAACAGCAGGATGAAAATCCGTTCGCTAGTTTTGGGGTTTATCTCATTCAGAAAAACACAGCGATGAGATTTTGTTTCATGATACAATAATAATAATTGTCTTTATTTTTATCTTGGCTGAGTTTGGCTTTAGCGTAAGAATTACTTCAAATTGAAACAAAATCAAAAATTTCTGATTGACACTCAATATGTTTTCTGTTTGTAACAGAAAAAACCTGTCAACATCACAAGACAAAGTCACATAAAGCCATGGATGTAATTTATAAGCCAATAAAATACATGACGACAGATATTGCAAGTTGCACGAAACTCCATTATTTTTTAATGTAAAAGTTTGTGGTGGTTTTATTATTCATTTTATTGCAGTGTTGGCAACGAATTATAATGTATAACGAAAAGGTGAATGAAAAAGAAACCATTATTGACTGGTACGGTTAGTTGAATGTTCAATTAGTTTTGTTTTTCGCATTTTGATTAGTATTTGAGGTGCAAGATTGGAATAAAACTCGTAAGTAGTAAATTTTGTTGAATAAATAGATTGGAGTAAATTATTCAAAACAAACCTTTTTCCCAAACACCAAAATTGCAATATTCTTTTTTTCTTTGAGAGGAAAAGAGTATTTCTGTCCATTTTTCTTAGGGGTTGATGTGTGCGATTGATGAGGCTTTCCTTAATTCATAAGTATTACCTATTTCTGTTACATTTACTTCCTCTAGCCGAAGACATACCAATTCACACTTCAGTAAACGAAAACAATACATACATAGTCCAGTCATTTTAGGGGGTTTGCCTAGGAAAGTGGACATATCCAGCTGCAAATTTGTATAAACTTTGTATTTTGGCATCATAAAAGTATTCTTCAAATCCACATATGATTCGACGGCCGCAACTTCAGAATTCAAAAATTGGGGGTCAAAAGTCAAAAAAACCGATTTTTGCATGTTTTTTGCAAATATCTCGTTTCCAGTAGGTTTTAAGCCAATTGTATACTTTATCAATATTGTAGAGAATTGAATTCACTACAACTTTTGTTTCAAACACGTTTTCATACGTTGAATAGTTTTTGAGATAGAGGGCAGTGCGAGCGCAGTTTAAATATTATTTGAAATCAACTGGTTGTCTATCTACATTACATTATAATTTGAATATAATCTATAGTAATTATTCTTTAATGAAAATAAAAGGAAAGAAAAGAAATAACATTTATCGGTCTCATATGGTACAGCATTGAGACAAGCTTGCCCATTACATTGGCCACAAGCTAAAGAGCATTGCAACCCCGCTTTCCTGCATCGACATCTTGAACCACAACCACTTTTGCAGTTCATATTGTGCATAACGAAGATGATTGATAGTATCTACAGACTTTGGAGCATTATAAACAGCTAATAAAGTTTGCAATCCACTATCAAATAATCTTTGTACCGAATAGATTCCTTCTTCAAATGCTGAGGCAAGTTCATCCAAATTAGATAGATTCTCAAAAGTTCTTGAAAAGGTTTTTTCTTTCGTTTTTTAAAGAGCGCAGAAGTCGTATAACAGCCGCTTGAAGCGTGAAGGAACAAAGTGTGTTTTTTAGAACTTGAAGATTTGTCGAAACTCTCAGAGGAGTATATTTTCGTTTACACATTGGCTTTGCCAACTTCACCGACTATAATTGCTCTTCTTTGACGTTTAGATTCTTCAATAGCTGTCTCAATAATGAGAACATCCGCATCATCTCTGGCCTGTTTAGTGTTGATGTTAACAGCTTCTAATTTTTCAATAAGCATAACAATCAGCTTTTCTTTATTTTTGCTATTTGATAGAAATTTCTCTTGGCTAATTGGTACAACCATGGTTTCGTCGAAACAAACTTCGAATGTTTCGAAAATTGAATGAACGTTGCCTACCAAATGTTGGGAAGTAACGGGCCAAGAATGTTCCCTTGAGGGATCCCTAGGGTAATCTCGGCAGCCTCCGAATAAAAAGCCTTACATCCACCTAATATCACATACTAGGACTCATTTGGTTGATTCAATGAGCTAACTATAACCTTTTTCATTTCAGGAGGATGTTTCCGACTCTTAGGGTGTCGTTTACCGGCATTCGTAGCGATCAAAGATACGCCGTACTCTTAGATGTGGTACCTGTCGACAATAAACGCTACAGGTATGCCTACCACCGGTCATCCTGGCTGGTTGCAGGAAAAGCGGATCCTCCTGCTCCCAACAGACTCTACGCTCATCCAGACTCGCCTTACTCAGGAGAGCAGCTGAGGAAGCAGGTAGTGTCCTTCGAGAAGGTCAAGCTCACCAACAACGAGATGGATAAGAATGGTCAGGTGAGTCCGGGGATATAATAATAATCTTTATTTTCCATTAGACATATACATGAATAGGAATCGTCAAATTTCACACATAAGCACACGCACTATAAATGTACATATATGTGCATATAAATTATTAATAAAATAAGGATACATAGACAAGATCATGAGTAACAACAGATTATAACTAAAAAAGTTTAATTCTTGAAAATACATTTACAATCGTTATAAATTAAAAAAGAAAAAACTCGGCCAAATTATAAAAACA